>JBBGZY010000052.1:0-285000 GCA_037952925.1 Lithobates clamitans | reverse complement strand
TAAACGAAATGCACATGTCTATCGTAGAGTTCATGCTGTGTGGGGGCTTGGTGTTGGGGTTCTTGCTTTGCCCCAAGCCCAGTCCATGAACAGGGTGGGGAGGAGTTTATGGACCAAGAATTGGTTGCTCCAGCGTGACCAATTCTCTCATATGCCTTTGCTTCATGAGATCCAGGAGAATAATCCTGATGATTTCAGTAACCTTCTCAGGATGATGGACCCCGTTTTTTCACCGTCTGTTGGCTTTGCTGACCCCTTATATTAGCAGGCAGGACACCTGCATGAGGCAAGCCATCACTCCTGTGCAGAGGCTAGTCACCACGTTCCGGTACTTGCCGACTGGGAGAAGCCTGCAGGACCTCAAGTTCTCAACAGGCATCTCCCCCCAGGCTCTGAGGATCATTATCCCAGAGAACCTGTTCTGCTATTATTCAGGTCCTGCAGAAGGACTATATTAGGGTAAGTTTTCTCCTTTAACATCACATTTTATGTATTTAATGTTTTGCTAATGTAGTGTATTTCTTTCATCATTCCATAATTACCATGTAATATGCTGTGAATGTCCCCTTTGTCCTCATGCATGCTGTAATCTTTTAATGCTCCTTTTTTGACCTACATGCATATTTTCCTTCACTAACCTCCCCAGCATGCTATCCTGGGCCCATATACACCTAGCCTAGTCACTTAACAATGTATTTTGTCAGCTCCATTGTAGTGCTTTACCCAAAACACCCCCTAAAATGTGTACAAATGTTATTGTTGTCCTTAAATTCAGGCAGAGTGCCATAGGCTTTTTTTGGGTCCCAAACTCAGCTCGAATTCCCCCCCCTAAAATTTTTACAATGGGCCATGAGAGGGGGTGAGGAATCTGATAAGTGGACCTTATATTTTTGTCTTTAAATACTCCTTAAAATAAATGTTATACTGATGTTGGCCAAGAATGTTTGTGTCTAATCTGCTTGCAATGTTATGTGCAAAAGTACTAATATTTTTTTTTCTGTTTTGATTCCACAGTTTTCTTCAACGCCACAGGAATGGCAGACTGTGGCATCCCATTTTGCCAACTGTGGAGGAGCTATAGATGGGAAGCACATCCACATTGTGCCACCACCCAATTCGGGGTCTTACTATTATAACTATAAGGGGTTTAATAGTATAGTGTTAATAGCGGTGGGGTCGACACAGTATGAGTTCCTCCATGTGGATGTGGGGAGGAATGGTCGGATGGAGGAGTCTTCGCCCAGACGGAGTTTTACCAACTTCTCCAGACTGGTGGCCTGGCATTGCCACCTGATGCGGACAACGTTGAAGGACTCCTGTTCATGTTTATTGCTGATGAAGCATTTGGTCTGGGCGAGCACCTGATGAGGCCATTCCCCCAGAGGACCCTCACCCCGGAAAGGAGGGTTTTTAACTACCGGCTGGCCAGAGCCAGAAGAGTCGTTGAGAATGCCTTTGGGATAATGGCCAGCCGATTCCGCCTGTTTCTGACAGTATTACACATGGCGGACTACAAAATCAACCACATCATCTTATGCTGCTGCATATTGCACAATTTTTTAAGGAAAAATGCCCACAATTATCTTGCCTCAGTTGGGCCTCCCACTTTTTAAGGGACCAAAAGTAATGGGACAATTGACAATTGAAATGAACTCTGGACCTTTTATCTGCTCCTTGTAAATGGGATAATGAGTGAATACCCACACACACCTGGCCATGGAACAGCTGAGCAGCCAATTGTCCCATTACTTTTGGTCCCTTCAAAAGTGGGAGGCACATATACAAACTGTTGTAATTCCTACACCGTTCACCTGATTTGGATGTAAATACCATCAAATTAAAGCTGAAAGTCTAAAGTTAAAGCACATCTTGTTCATTTAATTTCAAATCCATTGTGGTGGTGTATAGAGCCAAAAAGATAAGAATTGTGTCGGTGTCCCATTATTTATGGACCTGACTGTATGTCCGTCTGAATTTTCGACGGAAAAAGTCAGATGGGGCATACACACAGTCGGAATATACGATGAAAAGCTCCCATCTGACTTTTTCTGACGGAAATTCCGCTCGTGTGTATGCGACATCAGTTGTCTGTGCCACTTTATGGATGCTGTGACTCTTTCCTCTAAACCCCATTCTTGGAAGTGTTAAAAGCTGAAGATATTCGGGAAGCTACAGCTCTAAAAAGGAAGGAAAGATGGGAGACACGGGCCACTGGCGAGGTGAGTATACTGTTTCCTAATCATATACTGTATACAGAGGGTAAAAAAGGTATTGAACATATCACCATTTTTCTAAGTAAATATATTTCTAAAGGTGCTATTGACATGAAATTTTCACCACCTCGGTAACAACCCCTGTAATCCATACATACAAAGAAACCAGAAATGAAGTTACAGTATGTGTAATAAAATGGACGGCACGGGGGAAAAAGTATTGAACACGCTAACTGAAATTTATTTAATACTTTGTACAAAATCCTTTGGTAACTCCAGTCACGGAGCTGGTCACGTGTGGAGGCGGGGCTGGTCTGTGGGTGATCGCGGTCACTTGCTGCCGGAGTCCCACCTCTCTGTCTGGCGTGCTGTGTGTCTTCTGAGGTCTCTATCAAATCTACCCCCTCTCTGTCAGTGCCCGTTCCTCTCTGTCAGCACCCGCCCCTCTCTGTCATCAACCCTCTATGTCAGCAACCCTCTGTCAGCCCCCGGCCTCTCTGTCAGCACCCCTCTCTGTCAGGACCCCTCTCTGTCAGCCCGTCCCTCTCTGTCAGCAACCCTCTGTCAGCCCCCGGCCTCTCTGTCAGCACCCCTCTCTGTCAGGACCCCTCTCTGTCAGCCCGTCCCTCTCTGTCAGCACCCCTCTCGGTCAGCCCATCCCTCTCTGTCAGCACCCCTCTTGGTCAGCCCATCCCTCTCTGTCAGCACCCCTCTCTGTCAGCCCGTCCCTCTCTGCCAGCCCCTCCCCCCTCTGTCAGCACCCCTCTCTGTCAGCCTGTGCCTCTCTGTCAGCCCCCCACCTCTGTCAGCGCCCGCCCCTCTCTGTGAGCAACCCTCTCTGTCAGCGCCCCCCCTCTGTCAGTGCCCGCCCCTCTCTGTCAGCAACCCTCTGTCAGCACCCCTCTCTGTCAGCCCAACTCTCTCTGTCAGCACCCCTCTCTGTCAGCCCGCCCTTCTCTGTCAGGGCCGCCCCTCTCTGTCAGTGCCCCCCTCTCTGTCAGCCCGCCCCTCTCTGTCAGTGCCATCCTTCTCTGTCAGTACCCCCTCTCTGTCAGTGCCATCCTTCTCTGTCAGTGCTCGCCCCTCTCTGTCAGCCCCCCTCTCTGTCAGCCCACCCCTCTGTCAGCTTCTTCTTTCTGTCAGCTTGTCAGTCTGCCTCTCTGTCAGCCCCCCTCTCTGTCAGCCCGCCCTTCTCTCTCAGCCTCCCTCTCTGTCAGCCCTGCCTTCTCTTTCAGCCCCCCCCCCCTCTGTCAACCCCCACCTGTCAGCCCACCCTACTCTGTCACACCCCCCGTCAGCCAACCCCTCTCTGTCACACCCCCCCCACAGCAGGGTACACCATGCCAGCCAGCCACCCACCCACTGACCCTCAGCAGGGAGCCAGGCCAGCCACCCACAACAGGGTGCCAGGCAGCCATCTACAAAAGCCAGCCACCTACGGTGACCCACCCACAGCAGGGCCAGGGTGCCAGCCACCCATGTTTACCCACCTACAGCAGGGCCAGGGTGCCAGCCAGCCACCCACGGTGACCCACCCACACCAGGAAACCAGCCAGCCACAACAGGGTGCCAGCCAGCCACCCACAGGAGCCAGCCAACCACCTACAGGAGCCAGCCACGGTGACCCACCCACAGCAGGAAACCAGCCAGCCACAACAGGATGCCAGCCAGCCATAGTGAACCATCCAAAGCAGGATGCCAGCCAGCCACCCACAGTGACCCACCCACACCAGGGAGCCAGGCAACAACAGCAGGGTGTCAGCCAGCCACCAACAGGAGCCAGCCAGTCACCAACAGGAGCCAGCCAGCCACCCACAGGAGCCAGCCACAGAGGACGCAGCAGCCAGCCACAGAGGACATGGGAACCAGCTAGCCACAGAGGATGTGGGAGCCAGCCAGCCACAGAGGACGTGGGAGCCAGCCAACCACAGAGGATGTGGAGGCCAGCCAGCCACAGAGGACGCGGGAGTCAGGCAGCCACAAAGGACGCAGGAGCCTGCCAGCCACAGAGGACACAGAAGCCAGCCAGCCACAGAGGACAAGGAAGCCAGCCACAGAGGACACGGGAGCCAGACAACCACAAAGGACACAGGAAAACAAACCAGCCACAAAGGACACGGGAGCCAGCCACAGAGAATGTTGGAGCCAGCCAGCCACAGAGGACGCAGGACCCAGCCAGCCACAGATGACACGGGAGCCAGCCAGCCACAGAGGACGCAGGAGCCAGCCAGCCACAGAGGACACAGGAGCCAGCCAGCCAGCCACAGAGGACACGGAAGCCAGCCACAGAGGACGCGGAAGCCAGCCAGCTACAAAGGACATGGGAGCCAGCCATCTACAGAGGACGTGGGAGCCAGCCATTTACAGAGGACGTGGGAGCCAGCCAGCTACAGAGGACGTGGGAGCCAGCCAGCTACAGAGGAGGTGGGAGCCAGCCAGCCACAGATGACGCGGGAGCCAGCCAGCCACAGAGAACGTGGGAGCCAGCCACAGCTACAGTACCCATAGTTAAGGTAAGAGGAGTGCTACACAGTGCCATTTATTTCTACTTTGTGAGAGGTTGGGGCAAGGGTGAGAGTCATGGCACAAGGAGGGGGTCCCATGAGGACCAGAGTGAATAAAGGTGTTCACTGTACACTCTGTAAGAAAGAGGCCCCCTCCAGGTCCCATTGCAGTCCTTTTCAGTCTCTAATGGGACCTGGAGGGGACTCTTTCTAACAGATTCTATAATGGACACTGAATGGGCCTCTGTTAGAGAGACTCCCCTCCAGGTCCCATTAGACTCCTTTGAAGCCTCCAATGGGTCCTGGAGGGGGTGTCTCTCTCTAACGGAGACTTTCTTATGGACACTGTTAGAGAGAGACCCCCCTCTTGGTCCCATTAGACTCTGTTGTAGTCTCTAATGGGGCCTGGAGGGGACACTTTCTAACAGACTGTCCAATGAACACTGTCATAGGGGTCACAGGGCGACACGAGGGTCATGGGGGTCACAGATGACACAGGACGCTCAGGATTATGGCGGGATACTCCTTCCAGGACTGTGTATTGTTGGAATCCCTTCCCTGCACAATATATTACAATCCACAAGTCCTGAAAGAGGTCCTACAATGTGTCTGCCCATGTGCCAGTCCCCGCAGGAATGCCCACACACTGCAGGTCTCTAGGAGGACTCTGCCCGAGACTCCTCTGTGTCTGCCCATGTGTGATATCTGCCCCCTCGATTGCCCACCCCAGGAGCCATAGATGAAATGTTTATGCCCAGGAACGCCGTAGGGGTCTCGGTGGGACGACTCGTAGAGACCTACAGCCTATATGTACATGAGGGCGGGGTCTGACACATGCGCAGACACACTGTGACATCACCTGGGAAAGCCTTGTGCTCGTGTACACATGCGTTTGCGTTAGATCTCCGGTAACAATGGCGGTGCTGGAGAAGAGAGGCAAAGGGAGAAGTTCGGCTTCAACCAACACTGGACTCCATTCTCTAGTAATTATCATGTTTTTATAATTCTGAGACAGGGACCAGTGTCCGGGATTCTTGGAGGACGGGACCCTCCGCACAATCATTCTGCAGATTAAACATTTGTTTCTGGGGGGAAATAAACATTAGTGACGGCGTGTTGTGCATGATTCCACCAATCAGGGATGACTGAAAATAATGACAATAGAGTCTTATCCAGAGAGAGGTCATCAGATAGACGAGTTCCCTGATCCATCCAGATTGGCCCCCCACTATGTGATCCCCCACATTTCATTGTAAGTCGTGGAATTGAGGCGCCATCACCCGTAACAATCACGGACACCTGTGCAGAATGGACCAATGGGATATAGATAGATGTTACATAGTTACATAGTAGGTGAGGGTGAAAAAAGACACAAGTCCATCAAGTCCAACCTATGTGTGTGATTATGTGTCAGTATTACATTGTATATCCCTGTATGTTGTGTTCATTTAGGTGATTATCTAATAGTTTCTTGAAGCTATCGATGCCCCCCGCTGAGACCACCGCCTGTGGAAGAGAATTCCACATCCTTGCCGCTCTTACAGTAAAGAACCCTCTACGTAGTTTAAGGTTAAACCTCTTTTCTTCTAATTTTTTTTTTTTTTTACATTTTTTATTTAAGGAGTGCAGATAATACATATAAATGAACAATACAATATAACAGTTTGTCTGCTACTGTTAATATTTTTCACACACAAGAAATAAAAGAAATTCAATTATGTAATGGTTTAACAGCAGGCAAGGTTCTTTTCTTCTAATTTTAATGAGTGGCCACGAGTCTTGTTAAACTCTCTTCTGCAAAAAGTTTTATTTCTATTGTGGGGTCACCAGTCCGGTATTTATACATTGAAATCATATCCCCTCTCAAGCTTCTCTTCTCCAGAGAGAATAAGTTCAGAGCTCACAACCTTTCCTCATAACTAAGATCCTCCAGACCCTTTATTAGCTTTGTTGCCCTTCTTTGTACTCGCTCCATTTCCAGTACATCCTTCCTGAGGACTGGTGCCCAGAACTGGACAGCATACTCCAGGTGCGGCCGGACCAGAGTCTTGTAGAGCGGGAGAATTATCGTTTTATCTCTGGAGTTGATCCCCTTTTTAATGCCAATATTCTGTTTGCTTTGTTAGCAGCAGCTTGGCATTGCTGAGCCTATCATCTACTAGGACCCCCAGGTCCTTTTCCATCCTAGATTCCCCCCAGAGGTTCTCCCCCCAGTCTATAGATTGCATTCAGATTTTTCCCACCCAAATGCATTATTTTACATTTTTCTACATTGAACCTCATTTGCCATGTAGTTGCCCCTCCCCCATTCATTTGTTCAGATCTTCTTGTAAGGTTTCCACATCCTGCGGAGAAGTTATTGCCCTGCTTTGCTTCTGCCCTGCGATCCACCAATGAAGATTCTCCAAAGAATGTTTTAAACATAAGAGAACCAATCCGCAGCCGCTAAGCATATTCACACCCCCATAATCTGTGTATAAAAAATATTTTAAAAAAAGAAATGCCGCGCTATGCGATATATCACTCACCCAGATGAAAATATATATATATATATATATATATATATATATATATATATATATAATTGCCGTGAGCGATGGGCGAGTGAATGTTGGAGCAACTTGAATTCCCAAAGAGAGAATATAAATGGTAAAAAAATATATAAATGAAATACTTGTTGTCAAGCAAGTGCACAGTGAAAAAAAATATATATATATATAATATAAATGTCCCATAAAGTGACTCTGTGATGATGATCCAAATAATACTACCGGTGACTTCACACACGTGGACGGATGGAGGACAGAATGGAGGAACGATGGAGCCTGGAATAAAGAATGGAGGAGGCTCACTTCTCAAGCAAAACTAGTGCTTGTATACAGTACAATACCCAGTATATAGAACACAACATACAATACATAACACAAACATCCCATATACTGCACAGTACTACAAATACCACGGGGAGCCAGGGGGGATCTGTCATTTATTGAGAGGATTATGTATGGAGGGGTGATATATGGAGAGGTGATATATGGTGGGGTGATATATGGAGGGGTGATGGATGGAGGGGTGGTGGATGGAGGGGTGATATATGGAGGGTGATATATGGAGGGGTGATATATGGAGGGGTGATATATGGAGGGGTGATGGATAGAGAGGTGATATATGGAGGGGTGATGGATGGAGGGGTGATATATGGAGGGGTGGTGGATGGAGGGGTGATATATGGAGGGGTGATATATGGAGGGGTGGTGGATGGAGGGGTGATATATGGAGGGGTGATATATGGAGGGGTGGTGGATGGAGGGGTGATATATGGAGGGGTGATGGATGGAGGGGTGATATATGGAGGGGTGATATATGGAGGGGTGATGGATGGAGGGGTGGTGAATGGAGGGGTGATATATGGAGGGGTGATATATGGAGGGGTGATGGATGGAAAGGTGATATATTGAGGGGTGATGGATGAAGGGGTGATATATGGAGGGGTGGTGGATGGAGGGGTGATATATGGAGGGGTGATATATGGAGGGGTGAGGAATGGAGGGGTGATATATGGAGGGGTGATATATGGAGAGGTGATGGATGGAGGGGTGATATATGGAGAGGTGATGGATGGAGGGGTGATATATGGAGGGGTGATATATGGAGAGGTGATGGATGGAGGGGTGATATATGGAGAGGTGATGGACGGAGGGGTGATATATGGAGGGGTGATATATGGAGAGGTGATGGATGGAGGGGTAATATATGGAGGGGTGATATATGGAGGGGTGATGGATGGAGGGGTGATATATGGAGGGGTGATATATGGAGGGGTGATGGATGGAGGGGTGATGGATGGAGGGGTGATGGATGGAGGGTGATATATGGAGCGGTGATATATGGAGAGGTGATGGATGGAGGGGTGATGTATGGAGGGGTGATATATGGAGGGGTGAAATATGGAGGAGTGATATATGGAGAGGTGATGGATGGAGGGGTGATATATGGAGGGGTGATATATGGAGGGGTGATATATGGAGAGGTGATGGATGGAGGGGTGATATATGGAGGGGTGATATATGGGGGGGTGATGGATGGAGGGGTGATATATGGAGGGGTGATGTATGGAGGGGTGATATATGGAGGGGTGATATATGGGGGGGTGATATATATGGAGGGGTGATGGATGGAGGAGTGATATATGGAGGGGTGATATATGGAGGGGTGATATATGGAGGGGTGATGGATGGGAGGGTGATGGATGGAGGGGTGATGGATGGAGGGGTGGTGGATGGAGAGGTGATATATGGAGGGGATATATGGAGAGGTGATATATGGAGAGGTGATGGATGGAGGGGTGATATATGGAGGGGTGATATATGGGGGGTGGTATATGGAGGGGTGATATATATGGAGGGGTGATGTATGGAAGGGTGATGGATGGAGGAGTGATATATGGAGGGGTGATGTATGGAAGGGTGATGGATGGAGGGGTGGGTGGATGGAGAGGTGATTATATGGAGGGGTGATAGATGGAGGGGTGATATATGGAGGGGTGATATATGGAGGGTGATATATATGGAGGGGTGATGTATGGAAGGGTGATGGATGGAGAGTGATATATGGAGGGGTGATATATGGAGGGGTGATATATGGAGGGATGATATATGGAGGGGTGATATATGGAGGGTGATATATGGAGAGGTGGTGGATGGAGGGGTGATATATGGAGGGGTGATATATGGAGGGGTGATATATGGAGGGGTGATATATGGAGGGGTGATGGATGGAGGGGTGATATATGGAGGGGTGGTGGATGGAGGGGTGATATATGGAGGGGTGATATATGGAGGGGTGAGGGATGGAGGGGTGATATATGGAGGGGGGATATATGGAGAGGTGATGGTGGAGGGGTGATCATATTGGAGTGGTGATGGATGGAGGGGTGATATATGGAGGGGTGATATATGGAGAGGTGATGGATGGAGGGGTGATGGATGGAGGGGTGATATATGGAGGGGTGATATATGGAGAGGTGATGGATGTGGGGGTGATATATGGAGGGGTGATATATGGAGGGGTGATGGATGGAGGGGTGATGGATGGAGGGGTGATATATGGAGGGGTGATATATAGAGGGGTGATGGATGGAGGGGTGATGGATGGAGGGGTGATGGATGGAGGGTGATATATGGAGGGGGTGATATATGGAGCGGTGATATATGGAGAGGTGATGGATGGAGGGGTGATATATGGAGGGGTGATATATGGAGGGGTGATATATGGAGAGGTGATGGATGGAGGGGTGATATATGGAGGGGTGATATATGGAGGGGTGATATATGGAGAGGTGATGGATGGAGGGGTGATATATGGAGGGGTGATATATGGAGGGGTGATGGATGGAGGGGTGATATATGGAGGGGTAATGTATGGAGGGGTGATATATGAGGGGTGATATATGGAGGGGTGATATATATGGAGGGGTGATGGATGGAGGAGTGATATATGGAGGGGTGATATATGGAGGGGTGATGGATGGAGGGGTGATGGATGGAGGGGTGGTGGATGGAGAGGTGATATATGGAGGGGTGGTATATGGAGAGGTGATGGATGGAGGGGTGATATATGGAGTGGTGATATATGGAGGGGTGATATATATGGAGGGGTGATGTATGGAAGGGTGATGGATGGAGGGGTGGTGGATGGAGAGGTGATATATGGAGGGGTGATATATGGAGAGGTGATGGATGGAGGGGTGATATATGGAGTGGTGATATATGGAGGGGTGATATATATGGAGGGGTGATGTATGGAAGGGTGATGGATGGAGGGGTGGTGGATGGAGAGGTGATATATGGAGGGGTGATGGATGGAGGGGTGATATATGGAGGGGTGATATATGGAGGGGTGATATATATGGAGGGGTGATGTATGGAAGGGTGATGGATGGAGGAGTGATATATGGAGGGGTGATGTATGGAGGGATGATATATGGAGGGGTGATATATGGAGAGGTGATGGATGGAGGGGTGATATATGGAGAGGTGATGGATGGAGGGGTGATGAATGGAGGGGTGATATATGGAGAGGTGATGGATGGAGGGGTGATATATGGAGGGGTGATGGATGGAGGGGTGATGGATGGAGGGGTGATATATGGAGGGGTGATGGATGGAGGGGTGATATATGGAGTGGTGATATATGGAGAGGTGGTGGATGGAGGGGTGATATATAGAGGGGTGATATATGGAGGGGTGATATATGGAGGGGTGATATATGGAGGGGTGATGGATGGAGGGGTGATATATGGAGGGGTGATATATGGAGGGGTGATACATGGAGGGGTGATGGATGGAGGGGTGATATATGGAGGGGTGATGAATGGAGGGGTACTATATGGAGGGGTGATATATGGAGACGTGTGATGGATGGAGGGGTGATATATGGAGGGGTGATATATGGAGGGGGGGTGGATGGAGCGGTGATATATGGAGGGGTGATATATGGAGGGGGGGGGATAGAGGGGTGATGGATGGCAGGGGTGATATATGGAGGGGTGATATATAGAGGGG
Source organism: Lithobates clamitans (assembly GCA_037952925.1). Classification (NCBI taxonomy): domain Eukaryota; kingdom Metazoa; phylum Chordata; class Amphibia; order Anura; family Ranidae; genus Lithobates; species Lithobates clamitans. The sequence goes on along the minus strand of JBBGZY010000052.1, from coordinate 273,720 downwards.
GGTGGATGGAGGGGTGATGGATGGAGGGGTGATATGTGGAGGGGTGATATATGGAGGGGTGATATTGGAGGGGGGTGGATGGGGGGGGGGGTTGGATGGAGTCATTTGAGAGACTCTCAGAAAAGTCCACAGATGAATATCTGAATCACTATGATCTCCCTCAGGTCACCAACCAATATCACCCCTCTGACGGACCCATTCAGCACCCAGCTTGGGGGCTTCCATCAAGATATAACTTCAGTCTGGGAACATGAACCGGATATTATCGCTGAGCACCCAAGAACTAGACGACATTAGCTTAGGTGCAAACTGGAACTCACTTCATTGTAAACTCTCACAGAATATAGTTGTGCTCAAAAGTTGCATACCCTGGCAGAAATTGTGACATTTTGGCATTTATATTGAAAATATGACTGATCATGCCAAAAAACTGTCTTTTATTTAAGGATAGCGATCACATGAAGCCATTTATTATCACATCGTTTTTGGATCCTTTTGAAATCACAAGAAATCACCCAAATGGCCCTGCTAAAAAGTTTACATACCCTGGAATGTTTGGTCTCGTCAGACCTCAAAGCACCCTCCCCATGTTGAGGGCATGTGGCCTGGCACGGTTCAGGAGGGGGGGGGTGCTCTCTCGCCCCCCCCCTCTTTTCCTGTGGCCTGCCAGGTTGCGTGCTCGGAGAAGGGCCTGGTATGGATTTTAGGGGGACCCCCACGCAGTTTATTTTTAAAATTTTTGGTTTGCAGTTCCCCTTAATATTCATACCAGACCCAAATGGCCTGGTAATGGACTGGGGGGGGGGGGGGGATTCCATGCCGTTTTTTTCAATAAGTTTTATCCATATTCCCGGGACCCGACAATTCATTAATAGCCGCGAGTAGTTTTAAATGACTTTTTTTCCTTTAAAATGTCATTTTGCTGTCAGACTGTTCTAAACACGGGATACATGTGCCCCTTTACAGGCATACTATAGACACCCCCCAGGTACGAAAATTAAAGGGATATTACACTTTTATTGTTTCACTTTAAGCATTATTAAATCACTGCTCCCGAAAAAACGTCCGTTTTTAAAACTTTTTTTTTGCATTGATCCATGTCCCCTGGGGCAGGACCCAGGTCCCCAAACACTTTTTATGACAATAACTTGCATATTAATCTTTAAAATTAGCACTTTTGATTTTCTATGTTCGTGTTCCATAGACTTTAATGGGGTTCCGGCGGCTTTCGAATTTGCCCCGAACACGGCATAATGTTCACCGAACATCCCGAACAACCAAAGTTCGGTCCGAACCGTTCGCCCCTCCCTAAATACATAATGGTCTAAACTGATGAAGAAATTTGTCAGTTAAAGCAAATGCAGTGCCGTATCGCAAAAAATGCCCTGGTCATGAAGGGGGGTAAATCTTCCGGGGTGAAGTGGTTAAAAAGAACCTGTCAGCAAAAAAAAAAATCATCACATAGGGAACTTTTTGTTGACTTTTCAGGCCTAAAATGATTTTTTAAAACACGTGTGTAAAAAAAAAAAAACAACAATAAAAACAGTCTCTTAACTTTTTTAGCTGACTCCGAGATTCAAAGCAAATTTGTGAAGCCCCTCCCCCCCCACCATAGGAAAGCTCCATCTGTCTTTATAAAATGATATAAACTTCATTGGGGTCGATTGTTGTATGGCCGAGTAATTGTCAGTCCAACTATCAGAGTCCTGTATAGCCACTTCCCAGACCGCCCTCTGTATATATACCTCATTACTTTGACGTTAAATACCGGGGGGTTACGGCAACACCGAGCTGTCATAACCCCCAAATTAATTTTAAACAGCAGGCAATCCGGTGTCCGGATCATTTTATAGTCAGCGGGAGAGGTGCCACCCCCCCTCCCTGCCGCTTTCTGGTCGTTTACCGGAGACGTCAGTAATGGGGGAACGATCCGATCCTCTGAAACAATGGGCAGGAAGTCGATGGAGGGCAAGAAGGCCCCCCACTCACCTCTATGCCCTTGGAAGACTGGAGCGACGTCACTTCTGCCCTTAAGCCCTTCAGATCCGTGTATCCATCTATAGATGAATGATGGCCACAGCGCGGACCTACTTTACCCGGGAGGCCGTCAATAGATGTCCTCCCCTTTGCACCCTCCCCCTGCAGGGCGCTGTGATCACAGAGTCAATGAGACTCGGGTGATCACAGATCGGAGTAAGGGGTCGATCGCGGCCCCCCTTACCATGTGATCAGCTGTCAGCCAATGAGAGCTGATCACGTGATGTAAACAGAAGATCGGTAATTATTTTTTTTCTTCTCACGCTGACAGCCGATCACCGACATCGGTCCCGAAGAGGACGAGGCGAAGCCGCCGCATCTGTGCCAACCAGTACTGCCTGCCAGTGCCCACAGTGCCATGAATCAGTGCCCACCAGTGCATAACAGTGCCAGCAATCAATGCCACTTATCAATGCCCACAAGTGCCACCTATCATTGCCCACCAGTGGTGCCAGTGTCTCATCAGTGCCACCTACCAGTACCGATCAGTGCCCATCGCTGCCACCCATCAGTGCCAGCTATCAGTGCCACCTATCAGTGCCAACTATTAGTGCCCTTCAGTGCCACTCATCAGTGCCACCCATCAGTGTCACTCATCAGTGCCACCCCTCAGTGTCACCCATCAGTGTCACCCATCAATGCCACCCATTAGTGCCACCTCTCAGTGTCCAGCAATGCCGCCTATCAGTGCCCATTAGTGCCACCTATCAGTGCCACTAATATCAGTTTTTTTTTAATTTCAGTCTTTTTTGAATTTTTTTAACAAAAAATAAAAACCACAGAGGTGATCAAATACCACCAAAAGAAAGCTCTATTTGTGGGGAAAAAATGATACAAATGTCATTTGGGTACAGAGTTGTATGACCGCGTAATTGTCATTCAAAGAGTGACAGCGATAAAAGCCGAAAATTGGTCTGGGCAGGAGGCGGGTTTAAGGTGCCCGGTAAGCAAGAGGTTAAAGGGACCATTTTTTTTTTGTATAAAAGTAAAATAACTTTTTTTTTTTTTTTTTTGTTTTGCTTTTAAGTGTAAATGTTGGACCTCAGATCTCGCATTAAAGAGGTCCTGTCCTGCTTATTTCTATTACAAGGAATGTTTTCATTAAAAAAAACTGTGATAAAAAAAGATGTAAACGGACAGTGTATTAAAAAAAAAACAAAAAAAAAAAAAAACTAAGTAAAAATAAAAAATGAATGTAAAGCGCCCCCATCCCTCAAAATGTTGTTTGGTTGTTAATTTTTTTTTGTTTCATCTCATGTTCTCCGGGGTAGAGGATAAATTTGGGGTCTTATAGACCCCCCCAGATGTCTCCATAAAGAGGACCTGTCATCTCTTATTTCTATCATAAGGGATGTGTACATTTTTTGTGATAGAAATAAAAGTGATCAAAAACATTTATTTTAAAGGGACAGGGTTAAAAATAAAAAGTAAAATAAATAAGAAAAAAAAAATTTAAGCGCCCCATCCCTTCGAAGAAGCGAACATATACGTAAGTCGCGCCCACATTTGTAAACATTGTTCAAACCACACATGTGAGATATCGCCGCGATCGTTAGAGCGAGAGCAATAATTCCATTACCAGACCTCCTCTGTAGCTCTAAACTGGTAATCTGCAAAAATATTTAGAAAAAACGTTGCCATTTCTTGTTAAAAAAAAAACAACTTTGCCTATGGAGATTTGTAAGTTCCGTAGTTTGTCGCCATTCCACGAGCGTGTGGAATTTTAAAGCGTGACATGTTAGGAATCAATTTTCTCGGCATAAGATCAGCTTTCACATTATACAAAAGAATTGGGCTAATTTTACTGTTTGTTCTTTTTTTTATGTTTTTTTTTTTTTGTTTTATTTTATTTAAAAAAGTGTATTTTTTCCCAAAAAACTGTATTTGTAGGACCACTGTGCAAATACGGTGTGACATAAAGTATTGTAATGATCTCCATTTTATTCTCTAAGGTCTGCTAAAAAAAATATATATAATGTTTGGGAGTTTCTAAGTATTATTCTAGCAAAAAAATACTAATTTTAACTTGTAAACAACAAAATGTCAGAAATAGGCCTAATAGTGAGGAATGGTCGGGTAATAGAGGAGTATTACAGGCTGGTACTGGACAGAAATAGGGGACCCCCCCCCTAATTAACTGATATGTGTTTGTACATGGAGTCTTGCACACTCACAATAAACAACCATTTTTTCAGCAATGAGCAAAAAAATTCAAATTAAAAAAAAAAAAATGTTAGTTATTTTTCCAGCAGCCGCCAAGAAATTCAAAATGTTATTTTCAAAGATTTTCTTCAGATTTTTTGTAACATAAAGAATTTATAAATAATGAAATTCATTAAATAGTACAGCAAAGGTAGAATATCCAATAGTTTATACAAATATATTGGAAACACTAAAAAAAAAAATGAGAGTGAAATAAATGTTTTCAAAATTTGCAAGTAAAATAATATTCTGTAACATGGAAATCTAATAGATCTATTTTTATATAAGATTTTATCTTTAAACTTTATTAAAAAAAAGTCCCCTTAAAATATACATGAAGTCTAATAAGCTTTATTAAACAAATGACGATGAGTTTGTCAAAATTCAAAAAAAAAAAAAAAGTCAGTTATTTTTTCAGCAGCCGCCAAGAAATTCGAAATTTTCAAACAAATGTCAGTTATTTTTTGGCAGCAGATTTGAAATTTGACCTTTAAAGAGCTAAAAATAGAGCAGCTCATGCCGGTGTTATTACAGCTTTGTGAACTGAATCTCTAGACATGAATACAATCATTTTATTATGGTCATTAAACATGAATAAATCAGATGTAAGCCAACACAAATATCCCAGATTTCCTTTTATTAGACCAAAAAAAAAATATATGTCCAAATAAAATTCTGATACACAATAGAAGGTCCAATGGTGGTGTTTACCAGTTATTGGGATGGACCTCATTTGCATATGACAGTAATCTTCATGGCAACGCAACACAGGCATGTGACCTCATTTGCATGTCAGTTATTGTCATGGCAACACAAGTCATTTGCATATGTGATGTTATAGTGGCAGAAATTCCCCCCCCCCCCTAATTAACTGATATGTGTTTGTACATGGAGTCTTGCACACTCACAATAAACAACCATTTTTTCAGCAATGAGCAAAAAAATTCAAATTAAAAAAAAAAAAAATATTAGTTATTTTTCCAGCAGCCGCCAAGAAATTCAAAATGTTATTTTCAAAGATTTTCTTCAGATTTTTTTTTAAAATAAAGAATTTATAAATAATGAAATTCATTAAATAGTACAGCAAGGGTAGAATATCCAATAGTTTATACAAATATATTGGAAACACTAAAAAAAAAATGAGAGTGAAATAAATGTTTTCAAAATTTGCAAGTAAAATAATATCCTGTAACATGGAAATCTAATAGATCTATTTTTATATAAGATTTTATCTTTAAACCTCATTTGCATATGACAGTAATCTTCATGGCAACTCTACACAGGCATGTGACCTCATTTGCATGTCAGTTATTGTCATGGCAACACAAGTCATTTGCATATGTGAAGTAATAGTGGCAGACTTGTGTTGCCATGACAATAGTGATGTCATAGTGGCAGAAGCTTGTATAAGGAATCCTCCCAGCAGTTGCAGCTCAGACAGTAAGTGACCTCTGCGTGAAGAGGAAGCAGACCTGTGTTCTCTGCATTTGTTGCTCATTTTTTCTAGAATGTTGCGGCTTTTTGCGAGAAAAAAAATGTGTGAGGTGCAGGATTCTCTGAAAACCAACACAGGGGAACCTGTTTTATTGCTAAAAGTGGGTCCTTTAACAGAGGAACACCCACCTACCACCCAGCCCATAATACCTACCCCCCAGAAGGGTGGGTGTTGGGCAATTGGAAATCTATTGAAGAAGAGAAGATACAATGTGAAGGATCTTCTGATCACCAAGAAAAAGGAAAACGTTGTACTTTCCAGAGTAAACCCCATAACAGAGGACCGCCAGCCTGAGGATACTGCCCCTCCAAGGGGTGAGGGTAGGGCAATTTGGCGGGGGGTCAGGGCAGTTCTATGCAGAATCTGCCCCTTTTATCAACCAAAATCCACAGAAGACGAGGCTGTGGGTAAGTATTATAATAGAGAAATAGCACACAAAGTACTGTAGGGCAAATGAATGCATAGATACAAAGTGAGGGGAAAAATGATTTGCTCCCCTGCTGATTTTTTACGTTTGCTCACTGACAAAGAATCGATCAGTTTATAATTTTACTGGTCGGTTTATTATAACAGTGAGAGACAGAATAACAACAAAAATATCCAAAGAAACGCATTTCAAAAAAGTTATAAATTGATTTGCGTTTTAATGAGTGAAATAAGTATCTGACCCCTTCACAAAACATGACTTAGTAGTTGGTGGAGAAACCCTTGTTGGCGATCACATAGGTCAGACGTTTCTTGGAGTTGGCCTCCAGGTTTGCAGACAACACAGGAGGGATTTTGTCCTCTTTGCAGATCTTCTCCAAGTCATTAAAGCGGGGTTCCACCCAAATTTTGAACAATATCTGTATGTATTCTCTTCCTTGCCTAGATGCTGACATGCCGTTTAAAAAAATTTAAATCGCCATAATTACCTTTTATTTTTCTATTCTTCTTTGCACTTCCTGGTTCTCCTCCCGTGGGAGTAGGCATGTTTCTAGCCTCTCCTAGTCTCAGGCTTCCCAGGATGCCACTGAGCATGTGCGGGAACGAGCGGTGTATGCTGGGAGCACAGCATTCACCACATCCAGGAAATAAATGCTTGTGGGCTTCAAATGCCCACAATGAAGATGGAAACCGCCTGCAGTGAATAATATAAGTTATTCTTTCCGACAAAATCTGACACAGGCGGACATATTACACACAATATGTGAGTATGTAATGCTGAGAAGAAAGGTTTGTGAATGAACTAAAAAAAAAAAAAACGATAGATAGGTGGACCCCCGCTTTCCAGGCCCACGTTTGGTCACTCGAACCTTCAGCTCCCTCCACATATTTTCTATGGGATTAATGTCTGACTGGCTAGGCCACTAATATGCTTCTTCTTGAGCCACTCCTTTGTTGCCTTGGCTGTATGTTTTGGGTCATTGTCATGCTGGAATACCCATCCACGACCCATTTTCAATGCCCTGGCTGAGTGAAGGAGGTTCTCACCCAAGATTTAACAGTACATGGCCCCGTCCATCGTCCCTTTGATGCAGTGAAGTTGTCCTGTCCCCTTAGCAGAAAAACACCCCCAAAGCATAATGTTTCCACCTCCATGTATGACGGTGGGGGATGGTGTTCTTGGGGTCATAGGCAGCATTCCTCCTCCTCCAAACACGACGAGTTGAGTTGATGCCAAAGATCTCGATTTTGGTCTCATCTGACCACAACACTTTCCCCCAGTTCTCCTCTGAATCATTCAAATGTTCATTAGCAGACTTCAGACTGGCCTGTACATGTGATTTCTGGAGCAGGGGGACCTTGCGGGAGCTGCAGGATTTGAGTCCTTCACGGCGTAGTGTGTTACCGATTGTTTTCTTGGTGACTATGGTCCCAGCTGAGATCATTGACAAGATTCTCCTGTGTAGTTCTGGGCTGATTCCTCACCGTTCTCATGATCATTGAAAGTCCACCAGGTGAGATCTTGTATGGAGCCCCAGACCAAGGGAGATTGAGTTTTTTGTGTTTCCTCCATTTGCGAATAATCGCCCCAACTGTTGTCACCCTCTCACCAAGCTGCTTGGCGATGGTCTTGTAGCCCATTCCATCCATGTGTAGATCTACAATCTTGTCCCCGACATCCTTGGACAGCTCTTTGGTGTTGGCCATGGTGGAGAGATTGGAATCTGATTGATTGCTTCTGTGGACAGGTGTCTTTTATACAGGTAACAAGCTGAGATTAGGAGCATTTCCTTTAAGAAGAGTCCTCCTAATCTCAGCTCGTTACCTGTATAGAAAACACCTGGGAGCCAGAAATCTCACTGACTGATAGGGGATCCAATACTTATTCCACTCATTAAAATGCAAATCAATTTATAACTTTTTTGAAATGTGTTTTTCTGGATATTTTTGTTGTTATTCTGTCTCTCACTGTTATAATAAACCGACCAATAAAATTATAGACCGATCGTTTCTTTGTCAGTGGTCAAATGTACAAAATCAGCAGCCAATCAAATACTTTTTTCCATCACTGTATATATATATATATATATATATATATATATATATATATATATATATATATATATATATATATATATATATATATATATAGGTTGACTGCACATTTTGAATTGTGAATAGGGAGGTTTTCTAAAAGTATGTTTTCATGCAAGGTATATACTGTATACACACAAATACACCGATCAGCCATAACATTCTGACCACTGACAGGTAAAGTGAATAGACAATGATTATCTGGTCGGCACCTATAAGTGGGTGGGATATATTAGGCAGCCAGTGAACATGTTGTCCCCGAAGTTGGTGTACTGAAAGCAAAAAAAAGTGTAAGGATTTGACAGACTTTGACAAGGACCAAATTGTAATGTCTGGACAACGGGGTCAGAGCAACTTCAAAACTGCAGCTCCTGTGGGACGTTCCCAGTCTGCAGTGGTCAGGACTGACCAAGAGGGGTCCAAGGAAGGAGAACCAGCCAACCAGTGACAGGGTCATGGGAAGCCAAGGCTCATTCTTGCACATTGGGAAGGAAGGCACATAGATGGAGGTGGGGAGGGAAGGCACATAGATGGAGGTCGGAAGGGAAGGCACATAGATGGAGGTCGGGGGCCTTCCCTCCCCACCTCCATCAAATGAGCCTTCCCTCCTGACCTCCATCTATGTGCCTTCCCTCCCCACCTCCATCAATGTGCCTTCCCTCCCCACCTCCATCAATGTGCCTTCCCTCCCCACCTCCATCAATGTGCCTTCCTTCTCCACATCCATCAATGTGCCTTCGATCAATGTGCCTTCCATCAATGAGCCTTCACTCCCCACCTCAATCAATCAGCCATATTCGATTATATGGGGAGGGAAGGCTCATTTGATGGAGGTGGGGAGGGAAGGCTCATTGATGGAGGTGGGGAGGGAAGGCTCATTTAATGGAGGTGGGGAGGGAAGGCTCACTGATGGAGGTGGGGAGGGAAGGTTCACTGATGGAGGTGGGGAGGGAAGGCTCATTGATTGATGTGGGGAGGGAAGGCTCATTCATGGAGGTGGGGAGGGAAGGCTCATTTAATGGAGGTGGGGAGGGAAGGCTCACTGATGGAGGTGGGGAGGGAAGGCTCACTGATGGAGGTGGGGAGGGAAGGCTCACTGATGGAGGTGGGGAGGGAAGGCTCATTTGATGGAGGTGGGGAGGGAAGGCTGGCCTGTGTAGTCTGGTCCAATAGGTGAGCTACTGGAGCTCAAATTGGTGAAAAGTGAATGCTGGCTCTGATAGAAAGGTGTCAGAACATACAGAGCATCGTAGTTTGTTGTGTATGGGGGCTGTGTCGCCGCAGACTGGTCAGGGTGCCCATGCTGACCTGTGTCTACAGCCAAAAGTCTCTACAATGGGCACGTGAGCATCAGAACTGGCGCACGGAGCAATGGAAGAAGGTGACCTGGTCTGATGAACTCAAGAATGGTTTGAGGAACACACGTGTGAGGTGTTTGAGCTGTTAGAGATTTCACAGGAACTGGCACAGAAAACCGCGCACTAAGTATCGACTCCCAGGGGCCCAGAACTCCCACACTGTCCATATATATATAAAATCTCCATAAAGAGAAATGTGTAATACAAAATCATTCTCATAACACTGCTGACATTCACTTACATATGAAAAATGAAATGTATTTACATGTCCATTCTGTGTAACATTAGTAAATGATGTGTAAATAGCAGGAATATAAATAATTGTTTTTTTTCCTCTCTCCAGAAGAAAATAATGACCCCATCACCACGAAAATACAGCCGACTACAGGGGATGGACCCACTACTGAGAGTGAGGAAACCCAACCGGCTAGAAACGGGGACAAGACAATACCAGTGGTTCCAATCTCCAGTGAGAGTGAGGAACCCCTACTGGCTACAGACACCGAGGACAAGATAGTACCAGTGGTTCCAATCTCCAGTGAGAGTGAGGAACCCCTACTGGCTACAGACACCGAGGACAAGATAGTACCAGTGGTTTCAATCTCCAGTGAGAATGAGGAACCCCTACTGGCTACAGACACAGAGGACAAGATAGTATCAGTGGTTCCAATCTCCAGTGAGAGTGAGGAACCCCTACTGGCTACAGACGCCGAGGACAAGATAGTACCCGTGGTTCCAATCTCCAGTGAGAGTGAGGAACCCCTACTGGCTACAGACGCCAAGGACAAGATAGTACCAGTGGTTCCAATCTCCAGTGAGAGTGAGGAACCCCTACTGGCTACAGACACCAAGGAAAAGAAAATTCCAGAGGTTCCAATCACCAGTGAGATTGACGCAACTCCACTGGTTACAAACATTGAGGACAAGAATACTCCGCTCACTCTATCCACCAGTGAGGGTGAGAATACTCAACTTTCATCATTTACCACCTCCAAAGAGGAAGAAGAAGGACCATTGGCTCAAACCTCCAGCAAACGGGCTTCAAAGCACAGTGCACTACGGAGTAATCTACCTTCACAGGTTTCATCCCACAGTGCATTATCTGACTATGCTTCAATCCATGATGCACTAGCAAGCATTCCATCAGGTGGTCCTGTTGACAGTGACCAGCCGTGTGAACTATCAATGGAAAGCTTTACTTACCATGAAGTACTTGGACACGGGGCCTTCGGGAAGGTGGTGTTGGCCTCTCATTATGCCATGGAACAGAAGATGGCGATAAAAATAGTGAAAAAAAAATTACTTGCAGAAAACTTCAGTTATGCTCTTCTGGAGCAGAACATACTACAAGCGTGCAGTGGCAATAGATTCATCACTAATCTGTTTGGATCATTCCAGACGGAGGTAAGTCTTTTCATCTTTCCATTTCTTCATCTCTTTCCTGTACTGCGCTCCCCTACTGATACAGACCCCCTAAACCAGGTATATGCAATTAGCAGACCTCCAGCTGTTGCAAAACTACAAGTCCCATCATGCCTCTGCCTCCGGGTGTCATGCTTGTGGCTGTCAGAGTCTTGCTATGCCTCATGGGACTTGTAGTTCTGCAACAGCTGGAGGTCCGCTAATTGCATATCCCTGCCCTAAACCAATTATTCAAATGGTGACTTTTTTGGGAGTCAAAACTTACACAAGGCTAAGCATCCCCCCTTCCCCTGATGATAGTCTTAGTTCTTTTAAATTAGTCCTTCAGCCAATAAGTGTTGAATTGTGAGAGGCAGAGGGGAGCTCCACTGTTGTGTCCCAAACCAGCTTTTTCTGAGGGCTCCGGCTGTAGTCAGGGAAGCAATATAGATAAGAGCAGAACTCAAGAGAGCTTCATACAAGGCTGGAGATTGATGAAGTAAACTGTACAGAGTAGAGGTTTCCTTTATAGAAACCGTTTACTGAGAGGCCCTCATTGCTGACCTACTTTTGAAAATGCTAGTTGCCTGGCTGCCTCTGACCTCAAAGCTTTGAGTCACTAAGTCAGAACCATCCTGCAGCTAGGATGACTGGAGAAGTCAGGTGCTCATCTACACAAGACTTCCAGAATGGTGGCCAAAAGTACTGAAATGACTGGATCACCCTAACAACCACACAAAACTAGTATTGAGATCAGGATAGTCCAGCCATGGTGGCCTACGTAATATCTCTGTTTGGTTTTCCTAACTTGTGTGCATAACTCTGTACATTCTTCAACAACGTGAAATCAGAGATGTCTATAATGTAACCTCTACCTCTTCTTTTCACACAGAATCATCTGGTCTTTGTCATGGAATTCCTGAGTGGAGGCGATCTTTTGGGATTGATGTCAAAATTTTGGGTAATCGAAGAGAACACCGCAAGGTAAGTCTGATGATGGTTCACGTTGGTGTTAGGGGTGGCTGACCACAGGCAGTGACATAGCCAGGCCCCATCCATCCATACCCTGTCCATCCATACCCCGTCCATCCATAACCTGTCCATCCATACCCCGTCCATCCATACCCCGTCCATCCATACCCTGTCCATACATATCCCGTCCATCCATACCCTGTCCATCCATACCCCGTCCATCCATACCCTGTCCATCCATACCCTGTCCATCCATATCCCGTCCATCCATAACCTGTCCATCCATACCTCGTCCATCCATAACCTGTCCATCCATACCCCATCCATCCATACCCCGTCCATCCTTACCCCGTCCATCCATACTCCGTCCATCCATACCATGTCCATACATACCCCGTCCATCCATACCCTGTCCATACATATCCCGTCCATCCATACCCTGTCCATCCATACCCCGTCCATCCATACACCGTCCATCCATACACCGTCCATCCATACCCCGTCCATCCATACCCTGTCCATCCATACCCCGTCCATCCATAACCTGTCCATCCATACCCCGTCCATCCATACCCTGTCCATCCATACCCCGTCCATCCATACCCCGTCCATCCATACCCCGTCTATCCATAACCTGTCCATCCATACCCCATCCATCCATACCCCATCCATACCCTGTCCATCCATACCCCGTCCAGCCATACCCCGTCCATCCATAACCTGTCCATACATATCCCGTCCATCCATACTCTGTCCATCCATACAACGTCCATCCATAACTGGTCCATCTATACCACGTCCATCCATATCCTTACTTCCATACCCCGCCCATCCATAACACTCCATCCATACCCCGTCCATCCATACCCCGTCCATCCATAACACTCCATTTATACCCCGTCCATTCATAACCAGTCCATGCATAACCGGTCCATCCATACCCCGCCCATCCATAACACTCCATCCATACCCCATCCATCCATAACCTGTCCATCCATAACCCGTCCATCCATAACCTGTCCATCCATACCCCGTTCATCCATAACCTGTCCATCCATAACACTCCATCCATACCCTGTTCATCCATAACCAGTCCATGCATAACCCGTCCATCCATAACCTGTCCATCCATAACCTGTCCATCCATAACACTCCATCCATACCCCGTCCATCCATACCCCGTCCATCCATACCCCGTCCATCCATACCCCGTCCATCCATAACCTGTCCATCCATAACCTGTCCATCCATAACACTCCATCCATACCCCGTTCATCCATAACCCGTCCATGCATAACCCGTCCATCCATAACCTGTCCATCCATACCCCATCCACCTCCATCTATACCCCGTCCATCCATACTCTCTCCATCCATACTCTCTCCATCCATAACCCGTCCATCCCTAGCCCTTCCATCCATACCCCTCTGTAATTTTACCTTTTTTTTGGTCTGTGATGGTTTTGAATGCCAATTCATATCCTTCTTTCTCCATCAGATTCATTACTGCGGAAATAATATGTGGACTGCAATTCCTGCACGCTCGTCAGATCGTCCACAGGTAAGGATTGGATCAGCTGATTAATAATGAGAAATTTAAAGGTGAACCCCGGGGAAAAGAAAAACCCTCCCTTGTAGAGGGGCTCCCACCTCACTACAAGGATTCCATGATTATTTATGCCTAGGGAACCAATAGCAAAGACTTTTGCTGACCTCTTTCCCGGCCCCTCTTTTCACCCTGAGGCTGTGGGGATTGGACTGTGAGAGTGGGGATTAGGTGAATAAACCTCCCTTTTATTGGTACCCAAGGCATAAACCATTGCAGTGTGGGGGGAGGCCTATCACATGGGTATTTTCTTTTTCCCCCCAAATTCAGCTTTAATGGGTCACTCCACCATAATTGTTCTTGTACTTATGGGTACGTAATGTTGGGTGCAATCACCCCTCGGCTTCTGGTATTTTTTTGGTGAATCAGGAAGACTTTCCACCAGTTCCATGAGTTTCCAGTTGTGTTGCCTCCCATAAAGTCTCCTTCCTTTACTGCAGAAGTCTCCCTGTTCATGCCATATTCTGCTTAATGTAGGATTTATACAAAATCCATCAAGAGGAGTGAGAGCTCCTCATGGTGAATATAGCAGGTGGGCGGAGCTGTGAACCCCAGAACAGAGATCTTCCTGTAGGCGGATATCAAATAAGCCAATGTCCACCCATCAATCTTCATTCTTCTTTGCATAGATATATATTTGTATCTTTTCTCTCTTAATATAATGTAGGATATGCAGAGCTAACTGTTCACTTCTTTTCTTCACAGAGATCTCAAGCCAGAGAACATACTACTGAACGGTGAAGGACATATCAAGATTGCCGATTTCGGCTTGTCTGCGGCTGGTGTCACCAGTTCCAATAGGATCAGAGGACGTGTGGGTACACCTCCATACCTTGCCCCAGAAGTAAGTTTTATGATATTCTGATATTAGACTTAATTGTAATTATTATGGGATACAGAAAGGCCATAAAGGGGCTCCCCTTTCGTTAAATGGAGAATTCCTCCACTGGGGTCCTGGTTACTTTCGGCGGGTCTCCAGGCCACAACTATATCCAACAAAAGGGGAAGTTCTGAGAGTTGTAGCAGTGTGGGAGCTTCTTTGTGGAGGACATTGAGGCCCGGGGTGTAGATGGAGGGATCTGTCTGGCCCGACTCACACATACAAATTGGATAAAAGCTTCAGGAATGGCTCACCTGCTGTATTCCTCCTTCTCTTTACCATGGTGAGCGCTTGTGAACATTGACATACTGGGGTCCGTATACCTTTATCATATACTTTATGCCCCACCTCCAATATTCACAAGCTTCACCTTCATTTGTTATATTTTGAATCTTAGCACAATTTTAGGACTCCTGGGAGGCTTCATATATCACATACACTATATTGTCAAACGTATTGGGACCCATGCCTTTACACGCACATGAACTTTAATGGCATCCCAGTCTTAGTCCATAGGGTTCAATATTGGGTTGGCTCCGCCCTTTGCAGTTATAACAGGTTCAACTCTTCTGGGAAGGCCGTCCACAAGGTTTAGGAGTGTGTCTATGGGAATGTTTGATCATTCTTCCAAAAGAGCATTTGTGAGGTCAGGCACTGATGTTGGATGAGAAAGGCCTGGCTTGCAGTCTGTGCTCTAATTCATCCCAAACGTTGAGGTCAGGACCAGTCCAAACAAGTTCCTCCACCCCAAATTTGCTCATTTGTGTCTTTATGGACCTTGCTTTGTGTACTGGTCCAAATGATTTAGTCGAGGGGGATTATGGTGTGGTGGTTGTTTTTAAGGGGATGGGCTTGACCCCTTAGTTCCAGTGAATAGAACTCTTAAGGTGCCACCATACCAAGACATTTTGGACAATTTCATGCTTTCAACTTTGTGGGAACAGTTTGGGGATAGCCCCTTCGTGTTCCAACGTGACTGCCCACCAGTGCACAAAGCAAGGTCCATAAAGACATGGATAAGTGGGTTTGGGGTGGAGGAACTTGACTGGCCTGCACACAGTCCTGACCTCAACCCAATAGAACACCTTTGGGATGAACTAAAGCGGAGACTGCGAGCCAGGCCTTCCTTCTCGTCCAACATCAGTGCCTGACTTCACAAATGCTCTTCTGGAAAAATGGTCAAACATTCCCATAGACACACTCCTAAACCTTGTGGACGGCCTTCCCAGAAGAGTTGAACCTGTTATAACTGCAAAGGGTGGGCCAACTCAATATTGAACCCTACGGACTAAGACTGGGATGCCATTAATGTTTATGCCTGTGGATAGGCAGGCGTCACAATACTTTTGACAATATAGTGTACATCAGCATGGAGTCATCTCTGTCCTCTGCCTGGCTCAGGAATGTTCTCATCCTTATTTCTCTCCCTTTTGTTTCTACAGGTCATTGAGGACGTGCCGTACTTCACCTCCGTGGACTATTTCGCCTTAGGATTGATGGTATACCAAATGATCTTTGGACAGCATCCCTTCTGTGCTTACATGCAGAACATCCGTAAGATAATGATGGCATTACTAAATAGGGAACCCCATTATCCAGTAAACATGGACTACAACCTCAAGGACCTCTTAACAAGGGTGAGTATACACTGAACTTTACCTTCTTTTAAGGGATACAAATCTGTTCCAGCTTGCTATGGGGGGGGGGGGGGGGGGGCATCCGAGCCGAGACGCAGCTCTAATTGTCCATTCAGACACTGAGCTGCAGTTCAGGCCTGTCCCCCTCTCTCTCCTGATTGGCTAACTCACTTTGATTGATAGAAGCGGGAGCCAATGGCGCCGCTGCTTAGTCTCAGCCAATCAGGAGGGAGAGTCCCGGATGGCCGAGACACTCGTGGACATCGCTGGATAGAGATGGGGCTCAGATAAGTATTAGGGGGGCCGAGGGAAGGGGGGGGGGCTTCTGCACCTTCTGCCTTTACAACCACTTAGGCTTTACAATCACTTTCATAACAATTATAAAATATCTTTATTTATTTTTTTTTACTTCTCCTTTAAAAACTTTAATGAGCTAACATGACACAAATAAGGTACCATGCTACGCCCCGATCCAATCATGACCACAGCTGCAGAAGCTGAAATACGTCACTGTCAGAATCAAATATTAAAATAGTGGGTACTGTTGTCCACATATTGTTATTGTTCTTGCATTGTTTCTTATTATATTTCATTCTTCTCTACAGCTCCTATGTAAGGACCAAGAAGAGCGAACGGAACTTGTAAGTGACATCAGACACCACAAATATTTCGAGGGGATCGACTGGGCCGACTTAGAGGAAGGAAAGGCCACCTCGCCATTGGCATCGGCATCAGTAAGTATACCAATCATCCTGCTTTATTTACTCGGTGATCCCTGATGGGTCAGATTTGGCCCACAAGCCTTCTGTTTGACACACATGGTCTAGATCAGGGTGGTCTCCAAACTACGGCCCTCCAGTTGTTCAGGAACTACAATTCCCATCATGCCGGTCATGTCTGAGAGTGTTACAATGCCTCATGGGACGTGTAATTCCGCAACAGCTGGAGAGCTATAGTTTGGAAGATCCCTGGTCTAGATATAGTTCAACGGTGTGTTGATGAAGTGCAACGCTTCTTCTCACCACTAGAGAGAGCTGGGCTTGAAGGAACCTTCTTGGGGTAATCCACAGCACATCAGAGTTGGGGGGGGGGGGGTCACCATGCTTTGTTACCATTTTCTGTATCAATCAGAATCTCTGAATGTCTTTTTCGTTTTTCCAGGTGAAGAAGAAACCAATCTATAGAAGAATGAAGATGAAAGAATTCATGACCAGGGTAGACAGGGATCGTCCAATAAAAAAAGAGGACCAGAAGAACTTCAACGGCTTCTCCTACATGAGAGAGAGCATGAGGCGGCAGTTACTGGCCGCCCCTCCACCACCACCACAGAGCCAGGGTTGTTTCACTAAGGCCTTGGCATGTATAATGCAGTAGAACCAACAACCATCTGGGAAGACGCTCGGATTTGGAAGGTCCCCACATCCCGACAATAACATAAAACATCCATTTTATTCATCATTTACAGAAGAAAAGACAAAGTATAAAAAATCATTGTGCTGACAACCATTGACCTCCCTTCCCCACCAAGACCTCCATACACGTCTCTCCGAGGCCAGATCTGCTTCTTCAGGAAGATAATGGAGGTCTATCTATAACAATCACATAGAAAATACAAAGACAATGACACACAAGACACAATCACTATACAGATATTACACCCGGATATCAAATCTTCTTATACAGACTTCATTACATGTATACTTGGTGTGCGTCCCTTTGTGGGAAAACACCCCCCTTCACAGACACAGATGCTTCTCCCAATCTGACATGTGTGCGGGTGTAGGTACATGGATGCACACTGTCTGCATTCGGGGGCGTGCACCCACATCCGCACAGATGTCAGATCAGGATCAGCGTCTGCATTCATACATCTGCTGCGTCCCATTAGCCATCAATGGGACTGCCTGCACCGGGAGGAGTGGACCACCTGTGCATCCCCATTTCAAAAACACCCCCCTTCACAGACACAGACGTTGCTCCCAATCTGACATGTGTGCGGGTGTAGGTACATGGATGCACACTGTCTGCATTCGGGGGCGTGCACTCACCCCCGCACACATGTAAGATCAGGATCAGCGTCTGCATTCATACATCTGCTGCGTCCCATTAGCCATCAATGGGACTGCCTGCACAGGGGTGCATGGAACGCCTGTGCATCCCCATTTCAAAAACACCACCCTTCACAGACACAGACGTTGCTCCCAATCTGACATGTGTGCGGGTGTAGGTACACGGATGCACACTGTCTGCATCCGGGGCCGTGCACCCACACCCGCACACATGTCAGATATCTGAGCATCATACAGGGAGATGAAGGGGGCACCCTAGACTGATGATTCAGGGACAAACTGATCGCCTTCGGGGGTCAGGAAGGAATTTTTTCCCCCACTTTGGAGACAATCTGACCAAAGAGGGGGGTTTTTGCCTTCCTCTGAATCATCGTAAGGTTTAGGGGTCCGAAAAAAGGCCCCACCTATGGGGAGCCAGAGGATAACAGTGACCAATCTCTGATTATCAAGGCCTTAGAATCATTTCCTAAATCTAAATCATTTAGATTTATTTACAATAAAAAAATGTACAAAAATAAATAAATACTGTACATTTAAAACAAAAAAACAAAAAACAAAACAAAACAAAACAAAACACAAAAAACAAAAACAAAGACAAAAAAAAAACAAAGACAAAAATAAATAAAAAACAGACAAAAAACAAAAAAACCCACAAAAACTAGAAAAAACAAACAAAAACAAACAAAGCCCCGGTGTCCTAATGGATAAGGCACTGGCCTCCTAAGCCAGGGATTGTGGCTAAGCCAGACGTTTCTCCCAATCTGACATGTGTGCGGGTGTAGGTACATGGATGCACACTGTCTGCATCCGTGGCCGTGCACCCACACCCGCACACATGTCAGATTAGGATCAGCGTCTGTGTCCATACATCTCCTGCGTCTCATTAGCCATCAATGGGACTGCCTGCACAGGGGTACATGGAACGCCTAGGTTATCCCAGGGGAAGTGGAAGTGGGTACCTGTCACAACTAGATACCTGCCCCCCCCCCCAAAAAAAAATAAAAAACACCAAAAGAGGAAGGGAAGGGAAGTCAATGGCTGTCAGCAGAATGTTCTACTTTATGTGATTTTGTCTGTAAATGATAAATAAAATGGATGTTATATTGTATTGTCTTGACGCGGGAACATTAAATGTTCCGACTTCTTCACATTTCTGGATGGGGACCCCCCCTTTTATATTGGGGTCCCGGCTCTACATTCTGAGCATTGTACAGGGAGATGAACGGGGCACCCTAGACTGATGATTCAGGGACAATCCGATCGCCTTCGGGGGTCAGGAAGGAATTTCCCCCCCCTTTGGAGACAATCTGACCAAGGAGGGGGGTTTTCGCCTTCCTCTGAATCATCTTAAGGTTTAGGGGTCCAAAAAAAGGCCCCACCTATGGGGAGCCAGAAGATAACAGTGACCGATCTCTGATTATCAAGGCCTTAGAATCATTTCCTAAATCTAAATCATTTAGATTTATTTACAATAAAAAAAATGTACAAAAATAAATACTGTACATTTAAAACAAAACAAAAAAAAAAAAAATAAAACACAAAAAACAAAAACAAAAAAACCCCAAAGCCCCGGTGTCCTAATGGATAAGGCACCGGCCTCCTAAGCCAGGGATTGTGGCTAAGCCAGACGTTGCTCCCAATCTGACATGTGTGCGGGTGTAGGTACATGGATGCACACTGTCTGCATCCGGGGCCATGCACCCACACCCGCACACATGTCAGATTAGGATCAGCGTCTGTGTCCATACATCTCCTGCGTCTCATTAGCCATCAATGAGACTGCCTGCACAGGGGTACATGGAACGCCTAGGTTATCCCAGGGGAAGTGGAAGTGGGTACCTGTCACAACTAGGTACCCCCCCCCCCCAAAAAAAAACACAAAAAACAAAAAAACAAAGCCAAAAAAAACACAAAAAAATACAAAAAACAAAAACAAAACAGAGATAAAAAACAAAACAAAGACAAAAACATTAAAAAAGAAACACAAAAAACAGAATAAAAAAAACGAAGGTGGAGTGGACCACCTGTGTATCCCCATTTCAAAAACACCCCCCTTCACAGACACAGACGCTGCTCCCAATCTGACATGTGTGCGGGTGTAGGAGCATGGATGCACACTGTCTGCATCCGGGGCCATGCACCCACACCCGCACACATGTCAGACATCTGAACATCGTACAGGGAGATGAACGGGGCACCCTAGACTGATGATTTAGGGACAATCCGATCGCCTTCGAGGGTCAGAAAGGAATCCCCCACCTTTGGAGACAATCTGACCAAGGAGGGGGGTTTTCTCCTTCCTCTGAATCATCGTAAGGTTTAGGGGTCCGAAAAAGGCCCCACCTATGGGGAGCCAGAAGATAACAGTGACCGATCTCTGATTATCAAGGCCTTAGAATCACTTCCTTCTATTGATTTATTTACAATAAAAAAAAAAATGTACAATAATAAATAAATACTGTACATTTAAAACAAAAGACAAAAAACAAAACAGACTAAAAACAAAAAAACAAAGACACAACAAAAAAACACATAAAACAAAAAACAAAGACAAAGACAAAAAAAACAAAAACAAATAAAGACACAAAAATTAGAAAAAATGAACAAATTAGAAAAGGCAAAGCCCCGGTGGCCTAATGGATAAGGCACTGGCCTCCTAAGCCAGGGATTGTGGGTTCGAGTCCCACCTGGGGTGCTTGATACTTTTCTGATCACATGATACAGACAGAGAGCTGACACTCCATCTGAGTTGACCTTAAAGTAGAACTTCATTAACCCCTTCAATACACAGTGTACACCTTTACCCCCTTCCTGCCCAGGCCAATTTTCAGCTTTCATCGCTGTCACACTTTGAATGACAATTACGCGGTCATACAACACTGTACACATAGGACATTTTTCTCGCAAAAATAGATCTTTCTTTTGGTGGTATTTAATCACCACTGGGGGAGGGGGGGGGTTTGTTTTGTTTTGTTTTTTGCTAAATACTTTAAATAAGACAGAAAATTTTGAATTTGTCTTTCTTTGTTTCTGTTACAAAATTTTGCAAATAAATAATATATCTTTATAAATTTGGTGTAAAATGTATTCGGCTCCATTTCTTTGGTGGAAATAATCGGTGTGTATTATTTATTCTGTAGGAGAGTTATAGAATCTACAATCGATGGTATTCATCGATCAGCCATAACATTATGACCACCCACCTAACATCGGGAAGGTCCCCATTTTGCCGATTTGAAATGTGAAATATCTACAAATAACAAAACAAAATCAAACATTCTAATAATAATAATAAAAAAAAAGAAAACGAAACCCTTTCATCCCCTCCCGCCAAGGAAGCGGGCACCATTGCGGGCACCATGATGCCATCTTTGCTTCTAACTGATCTGCAGATGCCATGGAGATGACCAGCAGGAATTTGATAGCTTCACAGTTTGCTTGAGAGCACAAGCAACTGTGGCAGTCATCAATCACAGCGTGACTTACACCAGAACGTGGTGCAGGAAAGGCGAGTCCGGTGACATGGCGGGCACCGTGATTCCAATGCGATTTTTGCGCAGCACATTTTTTAAAATTTAAAGTAGTGCATGTGCCACTTTTTCCGCATTCTCACGCGATTTCGATCTCAAAAATCGCACGGTATGGGGAGTGCGCGGGAATCGCACAGGAATGCGGCTCGTGCTCCTGTCCGATCCCGGGGTGAACCAGCCCTGAATGCAGCTGCTTTGGGAAAGTTAAGTGGACGGGTTTCGTTCGGCTTTAGGCTGGGTTCACACTGATGAGATGCATCACAGAAAATCGCACCACATCCCTGTGCAAATCACATGCGATTCTGTGCAGTGCGATCGTTACATATGGCTCATATAGCACTGCTTTTGGGGTGTTAACTTTTAATTGGCACTCGCAGCAGATCGAATGAACACAGTGCGATTTCTATGCGGGAAACGCAACGATCCCTGTGAGTTTCCTGCATGGCATCCGTGTGCACCCAGCATAAAAGCCGAGATCCACCCAAAAGGGGGGGAGCTTCACTCGTCTGCCTCCTCCCCCTCTCTATTGCCACATTTGGCACCTTTTGGGGGGGGGGGGGACTCCTGGTTCCACAGCAGCGCACTGAGCCGGAAGTCCGGCCCCCCTCCTACTTTCTCCACAGCCAGCCCATTCACAGAGTGTAGCGCGCTCCACGCATGTTCAGTAGTAATCCGGCTGTGAGGCCACAAAGCTTTCCTGCAGGTTTCCCTTAGTCATGATGGCAGCGCCAGCACCTGCTCAGGTGAGGACACCGCGGGATCCCTGGACAGGTAAGTGACCAGAAATATTAACCCCTTCACGCCAACCATAGGCAAATTTACATTCATGGCATGAAGGGGTTATATACCAGAGGGTGATATGCAGCTGCAGGCATCACCCGCATACCGTTTTTTTTAGAGCGGGCGATCGGCATTTTAGTGATAACAACCGATGTGGCTAAAAACCACTCGGCTGTTATCCTAAAAAAGTGGGAGGGGACGTCCCCCCCCTCCCGCCTTCTGCCGCTCTTCCTGGGCCTTCCGTCCCACCTAGGGTGACCACAGGTCCCGGGTTACCCGGGACAGTCCCTCATTGCCCGGGACAGTCCCGCATTTTGCAGGTCTGTCCCGGGCACCTTCATTCCAGGACAATACAGTCCCCGGAATGAAACTGACACAGCCACCCACCAACAGGGCTGATCTGATGCCCCCCCCAAAAAAAAGGGCGCCACATCGCTGCTTTACTCACTGGCAGTCCTGGAATGTCTAGAGAGGCACAATCCCCACCCCCTGCTTGTGATTGGAGAAATCATAAACCCCGCCTCTTGCGTGCAATCGCTGTAGAGGCAGCGTTGGAAGAAGGTAAAGCGGGTCTCGGCCGGCCAGGACAAGTACTGTCGGCGAATAAAGTGGCGATGCGGCGGCCATATTTCAGGGGCGGATCGGTGCATCTGGGTAAAGCGCGCACCCGCTGCCCCAGCTGTGCCGTGATTCGTTACAGCTCAAGCTGGTTTTTAGGAAGGGGTGTCCCTAAATGGCAGTTTGGAAATGTGGTCACCCTAATCCCACCGGGAGACCTGAGCCACCATTCGGCGCGCAACCGCCGGCTTGGCTGAGACCTGAAGGAAGCCGGATTCGGCTCTGATCGAGTCTCCAATGTAAAATCCCCGAAGTGATGTCACTTCCGGTTTACTCAGCCGCCAATGGCGCCGATTTAAAAAAGTGACAGCATTCAGAATCGCCGTTTTTGGCGATCTGAATACTTTTAAGTGCAAAGGAGGAATTTGGGGTCTTTTAGATCCCCCCCCATCCCTCCATAAAGAGGACCTGTCACCACCTATTACTGTCACAGGGGAGGTTTAAATTTCTTGTGACAGCAATAAAAGTGATCAGATTTTATTTATTTTTTCAAAGGGACAGTGTAAAAAAAAAAAAAATAAAATAAATAAGAAAAAAAATATTTTTTTTTAAAGCGCCCCCTGTCCCCGTGTGCTCACGCAGCAAAGAAAACGCATACGTAAGTCGCGCCCGCAAATGAAAACAGTGTTCAAATCCCACATGTGAGGGATCGCCGCGATTGTCAGAGTGAAAGCAATAATTCTAGCTCCAGACCTCCTCTGTAATGCTAAAAAAGCGTCGCCTATGGAGATTTTACGTACCGTAGTTTGTCGCCATTCCACAAGTGTGCGCAATTTCAAAGCGTGACATGTTAGGTATCTATTTACTCGGCGTAACATCATCTTTCACATTATACAAAAAAATTGGGCTGACTTTACTGTTTAGTTTTTTTAAATCCGCAAAATTGTCTTTTTTTCCCCCAAAAAAGTACATTTGAAAGACCGCTGCGCAAATACCATGTGACATAAAATATTGCAGTAATCGCCATTTTATTCTCTAGGGTCTCTGCTACAAATATATAAATATATATATAATGTTTGGTGGTTCTAAGTAATCTTGTAAAAAAAAAATACAGCTTTTAACTTGTAAGCAAAAAATGTCAGAAATAGGCTCAGGCATGAAAGGGGTTAAAAGTCATCAGTTGCGATATTTGTCAGGGCTGGACTGGAACAAAAATGTGGCCCTGGACTTCATCCAGACCGGCCCAGGGCACATCAGGGCACATCAGGGCACAGCACATCAGGGTACATAGCACATTAGGGCATGGGGCACATTAGGGCACATCAGAGCACATTATGGGGCACATTGTTTACTAGCCAGCATGCAGAGTAGCACAGGAAGCGTCTGTGATAGGTTCTCTCTCATGCCACGCTGCTCCCCGGTGGCCCCTCCTCTCTTCTCGTCCATCCCCATTTGCTTGTGACATCATCTGGGATGGACAAGAAGAGAGGAGGGGCCGCCGGGGAGCAGCGTGGCATGAGAGAGAACCTATCACAGACACTTCCTGTGCTACTCTGCATGCTGGCTAAATCTCGATCTACCGTCAGGCGCCAGCTGTCGGCGATTGACGGGTAGATCGCTGCGGACCTCCGATGCAATAGGCGGCCGCTGAAACCGGCCCACTGAGTAATCGGCCCACCGGGAAACTCCTGGTAGACCCGATGGCCAGTCCATCCCTGGTATTTGTAGAGGATTTGTAGCTGCTGACTTTGAAATTTTTCTGAAGGAGCTCGGAGCCCCCCCCCCCCCTCCCCCATACAGCTCCACATTTTAATATGAAACATTGTTTCCTTTCACTTACAATTACTGGTATTCTGAGTGTTGTCCCCCCCGCCTCATGGATTCTTCCGAGGTACTTCCTGTCACATGTTCCAGGAGTAAAAATGGCCACTGTGATATGACTATAGAGAAAAAGAAAAAAAACAATTACTAATCATGTCTCCAGAGGCCTTTGTTGTCTTATTTATAATAAGGGAGGAGTTCCCCTTTAACCCCTTCCTGACGGGTGGACGTCCTGGACTTTCAGTGGTCATACCGGGATGATGGGAGGAGCTACAGGCCTT
Organism: Lithobates clamitans; assembly: GCA_037952925.1. Classification (NCBI taxonomy): domain Eukaryota; kingdom Metazoa; phylum Chordata; class Amphibia; order Anura; family Ranidae; genus Lithobates; species Lithobates clamitans. The sequence goes on along the minus strand of JBBGZY010000052.1, from coordinate 248,574 downwards.
ATCCCGAGATTTACTTTTTCAGCCAGCGACTTTCTGTGTTGTAAAAGCCATCCTAGTGGCTGATTAGCTGCTGGATGTCTTTTACAGGCACCAGAAGGGGACGTTCCCCCCTCCCCCCGGCACCTTTCCCAGCTCTCCCATGTCTGATTTATATAATCTAGCGGTGTCACTGGGTTACCATAGAGCTGGCATCTCTATGGTTCTGGGAGGCCGGAAGCGATGCCATGACGTCACTTCCAGTTCTGGCAGATGTAAACACTGGCATTTTTTTTTGGAAAACATGAAATCAATGTCATTTTTTTTATCTCATGTTTTCCAAGGTAGAGGACAGATTTGGGGGTCTTATAGACCCCCCAGATGTCTCCATAAAGAGGACCTGTCATCTCTTATTTCTATCACAAGGGGTGTGTACATTTTATGTGATAGAAAAAAAAGTGATAATCTGATAGAGACCCTCATAATAATAGAATCTGATGGAGACCCTCATAATAATAGAATCTGATGGAGACCCTCATAATAATAGAACCTGATGGAGACCCTCATAATAACAGAACCCGACGGAGACCCTCATAATAATAGAACCTGATAGAGACCCTCATAATAATTGAACCCGATGGTACCCTCATAATAATAGAACCCGATGTAGACCCTCAAAATAATAGAATCTGATGGAGACCCTCAATATAATAGAACCTGATAGAGACCCTCATAATAATTGAACCCGATGGAGACCCTCTTAATAATAGAACCCGATGCAGACCCTCATAATAATAGAAACTGATGGAGACACTCATAATAATTGAACACGATGGAGACCCTCATAATATTAGAATCTGATGGAGACCGTCATAATAATAGAACCTGATAGAGACCCTCATAATAATAGAATCTAAAGGAGACCCCCATAATAATAGAACCTGATGGAGACCCTCATAATAATAGAACCCGATGGAGACCCTCATAATAATAGAACCTGATAGAGACCAAAGACCATAGCACATCAGGGCACATAGCACATGGGGGGCACATCAGGGCATGGGGCTCATAATGGCACATCAGGGCACATTATGGGGCACATTGTTAACTAGCCAGCATGCAGAGTAGCACAGGAAGCGTCTGTGATAGGTTCTCTCCCATGTCACGCTGCTCCCCGGTGGCCCCTCCTCTCTTCTCGTCCATCCCAGATGATGTCACAAGCAAATGGGGATGGACGAGAAGAGAGGAGGGGCCGCCGGGGAGCAACGCGACATGAGAGAGAACCTATCACAGACGCTTCCTGTGCTACTCTGCATGCTGGCTAAATCTCGATCTACCCGTCAGGCGCCAGCTGTCAGCGATTGACGGGTAGATCGCTGCGGACCTCCAATGCAATAGGCGGTCGCTGAAACCGGCCCACTGAGCAATCGGCCAACCGGGAAACTCCCGGTAATCCCGATGGCCAGTCCATCCCTGGGTGTCAGTCTGTTTGTAATAATTTTAGCATACATTATTAAATCGGTATAAATCAATGAAATTGGACAATAACTAAAACATTGGGTTTTAGATTTTTGGGAATCATTGTGATGTGAGCCTCCTGTGAGCCTCTTAGTGATGTTAGTACAGCGATCTCCCCCTCTGTGCTATTGTGTTCTGACAGGGGGACCCACCAGTTAGCGCTAGCAACCATAGTCTGCCAGCGCTGACCAGATGCTGATCGGATGCTGGTTTTCCAGCATGGCCGTTCGACCGAAGCTGGTTGTGAGACCGGCTTCTTTAGGACAGGGAGCTATACACACAAGCCGAAAGTTGGTTGGTTCCTGCCGAACCAACCCGTTTCAGACAATTTTTGGCCCATCTGCACTGAGCATTAGAGGACCTCTTGGTTAGACATGCTGTTGGGTTTTTATTGATGTTGGTGCCCTTACTAGGGATCAGGGATGTTTCCATCACTATCAGGACAGGAAGTGGTGAAAAATCTCCCTTCAACAGGGACACAGACAAAAACACATAGAGCCTCAGTGAAGTCTGTCTGTGTCCCTGTTGGAGATGCTTTCCCTTACTTTCTGTCAGAATGCCTGGAAACTTTCTGCCTTTAAAGCGGTAGTAAACCGCTTTTTTTTTTTTTTTTGCAACCTGCAAGGTAAAACCATAATGTGCTAGTATGTGAATTTACTTTAGAACAAAGCCTTCCAGCGGTGTACTGTCAATGCTGACAAGGCTTTCATCTCCACCCAGTCTTCCCAGGCTTCGCACAGCTGGAGCCGCGATGACATCACTCCTGTGCATGCACGATATTTACAGTACCTATAGGTAAGCCTTTTTATAGGCTTACCTATAGGTCCAAGTTATGCATGGGCGTTTACTCCCACTTTAATTATTCTGGAGGACATGCCAGCTTTGTACTTTAGTAGATTACTAGATCTCCATGTTCCAGGGCTCAGTTCTCCTGTTTGTTGCCAGTAGTGTCGGCCCTTGCATAGGTGCAACCGTGGAGGTGAATGGCCCCAAACGCATATTGTCTGTGTTCTGGACTGTGCACCTGCATGGCTATAAAATTGGGAGCAGCGGCTGTGTCCTGACACGAATGGGACTGCCTGCACAGGGATACATGTGTAACACCTGTGCATCCCCATTAGAGTAAACAAGGTCCTTGCATGGGTGTACGCTGTAGTACACCCATGTGAACATTGAACAAGGCCTTAGCCCCACATTTTGCTGGGACAATATGTGCTCCTCTATTAAACACTTTCATTTGATGCAGTGCACACAGTGTATCACAACTAATATTTCAATCTATTTTGGAGTGGTGTGTGCCGCTATTGGCACCACCTCCCTCCCCATCCCCACCTCAAGCCCTTTGACAGGGGGCAAACAATAATTCATTTTTAGGCTTTGTTCACGTGAGCGTATCAATATGTAGCCCTTGCAAGGGCTGTGTTTACCGGCATCCCCAGGCTGCATGGACACGGCATTGAACACCTGTACATCCCTGTGTGGTTGGGTAAACATGGCCCTCGCACTGGGTATTGTTACACCCAGGGCTTTTTTTCTCAAACAATAGGTGCTGGAACTTAACCACGGCCCCACAAAACCTCTCCCCCTACACACCTTCCAAATCACATCAAATAGTGGGTGTGTTCAGTCAAATTTCACGAAAACAGTAGGAGGGTCTGAAAGGGGGATTAAATACCAGGATTGCATTACACACAGAGTGCAAAGCTGTCACTTGTAAACACAGAAACCAGACTTCTGTGTTTACAAGTGATTGTGGTGAGCAGGCACCAAAGGGTCTGGGCCAGAGGTGGTGGAACTGAGTTCCACCAAGTTCCCCCTGAAAAAAAGCCCTGGTTACACCCCTTGTGAATGAAGCCATAGAGCATACCTCCCAAGTTTTTGAGATGGGAACGAGGGACACCTATTAGCAAATTATGTGGGAATAGGACACACCCCCTTAAAGGAGAATTATTTTAAAAAAAATGATTGTCTAAAGTGATTGTAAAGGTAAAAAAATAAATAAAAAATAAAAAATGTGTTTATACTTACTTGCTTTGTGCAATGGAATTGCACAGACAGGTCGCGAACCTCCTCTTTTCGGGTCCCCCGTTTCTCCTGGCCACTCCCCTTTGTCCAGTGCCCCCATGGGAAGCACTTGTGTGTGCTCGCACATGAACCTCGCTGCTGCGTCCATTGACACACACAGTGGCCCTGCCCCCTCTTCACTTGCTTTGATTGACAGCACTGGGAGCCAATAGCTTCCGGTGCCCCAGCAAAGCCAACAAGACCCAGAGGTGAGAGGAGAGAAGAGCTGCAGATGTGCACAGTGCTGGTTCGAATAAGAGCCCAGGTAAATAAAAAGGAGGGGGAGGGGTGCTGACACCTAAACATTTTTACCTCAATGCAAGGAATGCATTAGTGTAAAAAATGTTTAAGCTTGACAACCACTTTAACCACTTGCCGCCCGCCCACCATGAAATGATGGAGGAGCAGTGCCGCTCTTATTCTGGGATAACATCATAAGATGTCGCCGCAGAATGGCTGCTCTCCTAGGACACGGCGTGACCCCAATCTCGGTAAAGAGCCGTGGGCGCGGCTCTTTAACCATGGGATCCACTGTGTCCAATCACAGCCTGTCAAATGTAAATGCAGAAGTGCCGTTTATTGCCTCTCCTCGCCTCACACTGACAGAGTGTGTGGCAAGTAGTGCCGATCAGCGGCATCTCCTCGCAGGGAGACCAGGACAGGTAATCAGGGCACTGATCATCAGTGCCCTGATTACAGTAAAGTCCCATCAGTGCCCATCAGTGACACCAATCAGTGCCCATTAGTGCCACCAATCAGTGCCCATCAGTGACACCATTCAGTGCCCATTAGTGATGCCAGTCAGTGCTGCCTTTCAGTGCCGCCCCATCAGTGTCGCCCATCATTGCCGCCTATCAGTGCCCACCAGAGCTGCCTATCAGTGCCACCTATCAGTGCCCACCAGTGCCACCTATTAGTGCTCATCAGTACTGCATATCAGTGCCACCCATCAGTGCTCATCAGTGCTGCATATCATTGCCACCTAATCAGTGCCCATCAGTGCAGCCTATCAGTGCCCATCAGTGAAGGAGAAAAAATACTTATTTACAAACAGAAACTAAGAAAACTTTTTTTTTTCAAAATGTTCGGTCTTTTTTGTAAAGAATAAAAAAAACAGCAGTGATTAAATACCACCAAACGAAAGCTCTATTTGTGTGAACAAAATGGTAAAAAAAATATTTGGGCACAGTGTAGCACGACCGTGCAATTGTCATTCAAACTGTGACAGCGCTGAAAGCTGAAAATTGGCCTGGGCAGGCGGGGGGTGAAAGTGCCCGGTAAGCAAGTGGTTAAACCCACAAGTGCTTTTTTTACCACTACTATTCCTTTATACTTTCTTTTGAAATTTACAAATGCTTTAGAAATTGGATGAAAGGTTTAGCACTGGGAACAACTTTTTGAAAGATAAATAGATAATTTTTATATACAACTATATAGATCAGACCAAAATGAGGGACAAATGAGGAGGAAAGAGAGACAGTGGCGGCTGGTGGTTTTGTGTTTGGGGGGGGGGGGGGGCGGAAAAACAACCACCTCAAATCCCCCCTCACTGTCTGCCGGTCCACCAGCACTTACCCCATCTAGGCGGCGGGCACATCAAGCAGCGCCAGGAATCGGGGCATTGGCGGACATCAGACTGCGGTGGGCATCGGGCAGCGGCTCCTGTGTCTTCTACTCCTTGCTTCCGCCGTGCGTCTCCTCCCCTCCTCCCAGGCGTCCAATAGGATCGCCTGTCCTTTCAGGCAATTGGGTGATGGGTATCAGACCCGCTTCCCGATTGCCCAGGAGGAGGATCAGTGTTGAAACAGCAAATATTCATTCGCTGTTGTAACACACCTGGGTGGGCTCATGGTGCAATGCTGTTCGACCCAAGCCCACCCTATTTTGAAGCCTATTAGAGCCCGTGGCTCTAATCAGGTGCTTTAAAAAAACACCCCCGCCGTTGTAATTCATGCGCCCGGTGTCCTGAAAGGGGCTGGATGCATGAATAGGGGGTAGCGGCATGTGGACCATAGAGCATTAATTAGGATGTGGTGACCTTGGATAGAGGGGACAGGGCCCAGGCGCCCCTAATCATTTCCTAAATCTAAATCATTTAGATTTATTTACAATAAAAAAAATGTACAAAAATAAATAAATACTGTACATTTAAAACAAAAAAACAAAAAACAACACAAAACAAAACACAAAAAACAAAGACAAAAACAAAAAAAAACAAAGACAAAAATAAATAAAAAACAGACAAAAAACAAAAAAACCCACAAAAACTAGAAAAAAGAAACAAAAACAAACAAAGCCCTGGTGTCCTAATGGATAAGGCACTGGCCTCCTAAGCCAGGGATTGTGGCTAAGCCAGACGTTTCTCCCAATCTGACATGTGTGCGGGTGTAGGTACATGGATGCACACTGTCTGCATCCATGGCCGTGCACCCACACCCGCACACATGTCAGATTAGGATCAGCGTCTGTGTCCATACATCTCCTGCGTCTCATTAGCCATCAATGGGACTGCCTGCACAGGGGTACATGGAACGCCTAGGTTATCCCAGGGGAAGTGGAAGTGGGTACCTGTCACAACTAGATACCTGCTCCCCCCCCCAAAAAAAATAAAAAACACCAAAAGAGGAAGGGAAGGGAAGTCAATGGCTGTCAGCAGAATGTTCTACTTTATGTGATTTTGTCTGTAAATGATAAATAAAATGGATGTTATATTGTATTGTCTTGACGCGGGAACATTAAATGTTCCGACTTCTTCACATTTCTGGATGGGGACCCCCCCTTTTATATTGGGGTCCCGGCTCTACATTCTGAGCATTGTACAGGGAGATGAACGGGGCACCCTAGACTGATGATTCAGGGACAATCCGATCGCCTTCGGGGGTCAGGAAGGAATTCCCCCCCCCCTTTGGAGACAATCTGACCAAGGAGGGGGGTTTTCGCCTTCCTCTGAATCATCTTAAGGTTTAGGGGTCCAAAAAAAGGCCCCACCTATGGGGAGCCAGAGGATAACAGTGACCGATCTCTGATTATCAAGGCCTTAGAATCATTTCCTAAATCTAAATCATTTAGATTTATTTACAATAAAAAAATGTACAAAAATAAATACTGTACATTTAAAACAAAAAAACAAAAAAAACAAAACACAAAAAACAAAAACAAAAAAACCCCAAAGCCCCGGTGTCCTAATGGATAAGGCACCGGCCTCCTAAGCCAGGGATTGTGGCTAAGCCAGACATTGCTCCCAATCTGACATGTGTGCGGGTGTAGGTACATGGATGCACACTGTCTGCATCCGGGGCCATGCACCCACACCCGCACACATGTCAGATATCTGAACATCGTACAGGGAGATGAACGGGGCACCCTAGACTGATGATTTAGGGACAATCCGATCGCCTTCGAGGGTCAGAAAGGAATCCCCCACCTTTGGAGACAATCTGACCAAGGAGGGGGGTTTTCTCCTTCCTCTGAATCATCGTAAGGTTTAGGGGTCCGAAAAAGGCCCCACCTATGGGGAGCCAGAAGATAACAGTGACGGATCTCTGATTATCAAGGCCTTAGAATCACTTCCTTCTATTGATTTATTTACAATAAAAAAAAAATGTACTATAATAAATAAATACTGTACATTTAAAACAAAAGACAAAAAACAAAACAGACAAAAAACAAAAAAAACAAAGACACAACAAAAAAACACATAAAACAAAAAACAAAAACAAAGACAAAAAAAACAAAAACAAATAAAGACACAAAAATTAGAAAAAATGAACAAATTAGAAAAGGCAAAGCCCCAGTGGCCTAATGGATAAGGCACTGGCCTCCTAAGCCAGGGATTGTGGGTTCGAGTCCCACCTGGGGTGCTTGATACTTTTCTGATCACATGATACAGACAGAGAGCTGACACTCCATCTGAGTTGACCTTAAAGTAGAACTTCATTAACCCCTTCAATACACAGTGTACACCTTTACCCCCTTCCTGCCCAGGCCAATTTTCAGCTTTCATCGCTGTCACACTTTGAATGACAATTACGCGGTCATACAACACTGTACACATAGGACATTTTTCTCGCAAATATAGATCTTTCTTTTGGTGGTATTTAATCACCACTGGGGGAGGGGGGGGGGGTTGTTTTGTTTTGTTTTTTGCTAAATACTTTAAATAAGACAGAAAATTTTGAATGTGTCTTTCTTTGTTTCTGTTACAAAATTTTGCAAATAAATAATATATCTTTATAAATTTGGTGTAAAATGTATTCGGCTCCATTTCTTTGGTGGAAATAATCGGTGTGTATTATTTATTCTGTAGGAGAGTTATAGAATCTACAATCGATGGTATTCATCGATCAGCCATAACATTATGACCACCCACCTAACATCGGGAAGGTCCCCATTTTGCCGATTTGAAATGTGAAATATCTACAAATAACAAAACAAAATCAAACATTCTAATAATAATAATAAAAAAAAAGAAAACGAAACCCTTTCATCCCCTCCCGCCAAGGAAGCGGGCACCATTGCGGGCACCATGATGCCATCTTTGCTTCTAACTGATCTGCAGATGCCATGGAGATGACCAGCAGGAATTTGATAGCTTCACAGTTTGCTTGAGAGCACAAGCAACTGTGGCAGTCATCAATCACAGCGTGACTTACACCAGAACGTGGTGCAGGAAAGGCGAGTCCGGTGACATGGCGGGCACCGTGATTCCAATGCGATTTTTGCGCAGCACATTTTTTAAAATTTAAAGTAGTGCATGTGCCACTTTTTCCGCATTCTCACGCGATTTCGATCTCAAAAATCGCACGGTATGGGGAGTGCGCGGGAATCGCACAGGAATGCGGCTCGTGCTCCTGTCCGATCCCGGGGTGAACCAGCCCTGAATGCAGCTGCTTTGGGAAAGTTAAGTGGACGGGTTTCGTTCGGCTTTAGGCTGGGTTCACACTGATGAGATGCATCACAGAAAATCGCACCACATCCCTGTGCAAATCACATGCGATTCTGTGCAGTGCGATCGTTACATATGGCTCATATAGCACTGCTTTTGGGGTGTCGTTAACTTTTAATTGGCACTCGCAGCAGATCGAATGAACACAGTGCGATTTCTATGCGGGAAACGCAACGATCCCTGTGAGTTTCCTGCATGGCATCCGTGTGCACCCAGCATAAAAGCCGAGATCCACCCAAAAGGGGGGGAGCCTCACTCGTCTGCCTCCTCCCCCTCTCTATTGCCACATTTGGCACCTTTTGGGGGGGGGGAGGGGACTCCTGGTTCCACAGCAGCGCACTGAGCCGGAAGTCCGGCCCCCCTCCTACTTTCTCCACAGCCAGCCCATTCACAGAGTGTAGCGCGCTCCACGCATGTTCAGTAGTAATCCGGCTGTGAGGCCACAAAGCTTTCCTGCAGGTTTCCCTTAGTCATGATGGCAGTGCCAGCACCTGCTCAGGTGAGGACACCGCGGGATCCCTGGACAGGTAAGTGACCAGAAATATTAACCCCTTCACGCCAACCATAGGCAAATTTACATTCATGGCATGAAGGGGTTATATACCAGAGGGTGATATGCAGCTGCAGGCATCACCCGCATACCGTTTTTTTTAGAGCGGGCGATCGGCATTTTAGTGATAACAACCGATGTGGCTAAAAGCCACCCGGCTGTTATCCTAAAAAAGTGGGAGGGGACGTCCCCCCCCTCCCGCCTTCTGCCGCTCTTCCTGGGCCTTCCGTCCCACCTAGGGTGACCACAGGTCCCGGGTTACCCGGGACAGTCCCTCATTGCCCGGGACAGTCCCGCATTTTGCAGGTCTGTCCCGGGCACCTTCATTCCAGGACAATACAGTGCCCCGGAATGAAACTGACACAGCCACCCACCAACAGGGCTGATCTGATGCCCCCCCCAAAAAAAAGGGCGCCACATTGCTGCTTTACTCACTGGCAGTCCTGGAATGTCTAGAGAGGCACAATCCCCACCCCCTGCTTGTGATTGGAGAAATCATAAACCCCGCCTCTTGCGTGCAATCGCTGTAGAGGCAGCGTTGGAAGAAGGTAAAGCGGGTCTCGGCCGGCCAGGACAAGTACTGTCGGCGAATAAAGTGGCGATGCGGCGGCCATATTTCAGGGGCGGATCGGTGCATCTGGGTAAAGCGCGCACCCGCTGCCCCAGCTGTGCCGTGATTCGTTACAGCTCAAGCTGGTTTTTAGGAAGGGGTGTCCCTAAATGGCAGTTTGGAAATGTGGTCACCCTAATCCCACCGGGAGACCTGAGCCACCATTCGGCGCGCAACCGCCGGCTTGGCTGAGACCTGAAGGAAGCCGGATTCGGCTCTGATCGAGTCTCCAATGTAAAATCCCCGAAGTGATGTCACTTCCGGTTTACTCAGCCGCCAATGGCGCCGATTTAAAAAAGTGACAGCATTCAGAATCGCCGTTTTTGGCGATCTGAATACTTTTAAGTGCAAAGGAGGAATTTGGGGTCTTTTAGATCCCCCCCCCATCCCTCCATAAAGAGGACCTGTCACCACCTATTACTGTCACAGGGGAGGTTTACATTACTTGTGACAGCAATAAAAGTGATCAGATTTTATTTATTTTTTCAAAGGGACAGTGTAAAAAAAAAAAATAAAATAAATAAGAAAAAAAATATTTTTTTTTAAAGCGCCCCCTGTCCCCGTGTGCTCACGCAGCAAAGAAAACGCATACGTAAGTCGCGCCCGCAAATGAAAACAGTGTTCAAATCCCACATGTGAGGGATCGCCGCGATTGTCAGAGTGAAAGCAATAATTCTAGCTCTAGACCTCCTCTGTAATGCTAAAAAAGCGTCGCCTATGGAGATTTTACGTACCGTAGTTTGTCGCCATTCCACAAGTGTGAACAATTTCAAAGCGTGACATGTTAGGTATCTATTTACTCGGCGTAACATCATCTTTCACATTATACAAAAAAATTGGGCTGACTTTACTGTTTAGTTTTTTTAAATCCGCAAAATTGTCTTTTTTTCCCCAAAAAAAGTACATTTGAAAGACCGCTGCGCAAATACCATGTGACATAAAATATTGCAGTAATCGCCATTTTATTCTCTAGGGTCTCTGCTACAAATATATAAATATATATATAATGTTTGGTGGTTCTAAGTAATCTTGTAAAAAAAAAATACAGCTTTTAACTTGTAAGCAAAAAATGTCAGAAATAGGCTCAGGCATGAAAGGGCTTAAAAGTCATCAGTTGCGATATTTGTCAGGGCTGGACTGGAACAAAAATGTGGCCCTGGACTTCATCCAGACTGGCCCAGGGCACATCAGGGCACATCAGGGCACAGCACATCAGGGTACATAGCACATTAGGGCATGGGGCACATTAGGGCACATCAGAGCACATTATGGGGCACATTGTTTACTAGCCAGCATGCAGAGTAGCACAGGAAGCGTCTGTGATAGGTTCTCTCTCATGCCACGCTGCTCCCCGGTGGCCCCTCCTCTCTTCTCGTCCATCCCCATTTGCTTGTGACATCATCTGGGATGGACAAGAAGAGAGGAGGGGCCGCCGGGGAGCAGCGTGGCATGAGAGAGAACCTATCACAGACACTTCCTGTGCTACTCTGCATGCTGGCTAAATCTCGATCTACTGTCAGGCGCCAGCTGTCGGCGATTGACGGGTAGATCGCTGCGGACCTCCGATGCAATAGGCGGCCGCTGAAACCGGCCCACTGAGTAATCGGCCCACCGGGAAACTCCTGGTAGACCCGATGGCCAGTCCATCCCTGGTATTTGTAGAGGATTTGTAGCTGCTGACTTTGAAATTTTTCTGAAGGAGCTCGGAGCTCCCCCCCCCTCCCCCATACAGCTCCACATTTTAATATGAAACATTGTTTCCTTTCACTTACAATTACTGGTATTCTGAGTGTTGTCCCCCCCGCCTCATGGATTCTTCCGAGGTACTTCCTGTCACATGTTCCAGGAGTAAAAATGGCCACTGTGATATGACTATAGAGAAAAAGAAAAAAAACAATTACTAATCATGTCTCCAGAGGCCTTTGTTGTCTTATTTATAATAAGGGAGGAGTTCCCCTTTAACCCCTTCCTGACGGGTGGACGTCCTGGACTTTCAGTGGTCATACCGGGATGATGGGAGGAGCTACAGGCCTTATCCAGAGATTTACTTTTTCAGCCAGCGACTTTCTGTGTTGTAAAAGCCATCCTAGTGGCTGATTAGCTGCTGGATGTCTTTTACAGGCACCAGAAGGGGACGTTCCCCCCTCCCCCCGGCACCTTTCCCAGCTCTCCCATGTCTGATTTATATAATCTAGCGGTGTCACTGGGTTACCATAGAGCTGGCATCTCTATGGTTCTGGGAGGCCGGAAGCGATGCCATGACGTCACTTCCAGTTCTGGCAGATGTAAACACTGGCATTTTTTTTTGGAAAACATGAAATCAATGTCATTTTTTTTATCTCATGTTTTCCAAGGTAGAGGACAGATTTGGGGGTCTTATAGACCCCCCAGATGTCTCCATAAAGAGGACCTGTCATCTCTTATTTCTATCACAAGGGGTGTGTACATTTTATGTGATAGAAAAAAAAGTGATAATCTGATAGAGACCCTCATAATAATAGAATCTGATGGAGACCCTCATAATAATAGAACCTGATGGAGACCCTCATAATAACAGAACCCGACGGAGACCCTCATAATAGAACCCGATGGAGACCCTCATAATAATAGAACCTGATAGAGACCCTCATAATAATTGAACCCGATGGAGACCCTCATAATAATAGAACCCGATGTAGACCCTCAAAATAATAGAATCTGATGGAGACCCTCAATATAATAGAACCTGATAGAGACCCTCATAATAATTGAACCCGATGGAGACCCTCTTAATAATAGAACCCGATGCAGACCCTCATAATAATAGAAACTGATGGAGACCCTCATAATAATTGAACACGATGGAGACCCTCATAATATTAGAATCTGATGGAGACCGTCATAATAATAGAACCTGATAGAGACCCTCATAATAATAGAATCTAAAGGAGACCCCCATAATAATAGAACCTGATGGAGACCCTCAAAATAATAGAACCCGATGGAGACCCTCATAATAATAGAACCTGATAGAGACCAAAGACCATAGCACATCAGGGCACATAGCACATGGGGGGCACATCAGGGCATGGGGCTCATAATGGCACATCAGGGCACATTATGGGGCACATTGTTTACTAGCCAGCATGCAGAGTAGCACAGGAAGCGTCTGTGATAGGTTCTCTCCCATGTCACGCTGCTCCCCGGTGGCCCCTCCTCTCTTCTCGTCCATCCCAGATGATGTCACAAGCAAATGGGGATGGACGAGAAGAGAGGAGGGGCCGCCGGGGAGCAGCGCGACATGAGAGAGAACCTATCACAGACGCTTCCTGTGCTACTCTGCATGCTGGCTAAATCTCGATCTACCCGTCAGGCGCCAGCTGTCAGCGATTGACGGGTAGATCGCTGCGGACCTCCAATGCAATAGGCGGTCGCTGAAACCGGCCCACTGAGCAATCGGCCAACCGGGAAACTCCCGGTAATCCCGATGGCCAGTCCATCCCTGGGTGTCAGTCTGTTTGTAATAATTTTAGCATACATTATTAAATCGGTATAAATCAATGAAATTGGACAATAACTAAAACATTGGGTTTTAGATTTTTGGGAATCATTGTGATGTGAGCCTCCTGTGAGCCTCTTAGTGATGTTAGTACAGCGATCTCCCCCTCTGTGCTATTGTGTTCTGACAGGGGGACCCACCAGTTAGCGCTAGCAACCATAGTCTGCCAGCGCTGACCAGATGCTGATCGGATGCTGGTTTTCCAGCATGGCCGTTCGACCGAAGCTGGTTGTGAGACCGGCTTCTTTAGGACAGGGAGCTATACACACAAGCCGAAAGTTGGTTGGTTCCTGCCGAACCAACCCGTTTCAGACAATTTTTGGCCCATCTGCACTGAGCATTAGAGGACCTCTTGGTTAGACATGCTGTTGGGTTTTTATTGATGTTGGTGCCCTTACTAGGGATCAGGGATGTTTCCATCACTATCAGGACAGGAAGTGGTGAAAAATCTCCCTTCAACAGGGACACAGACAAAAACACATAGAGCCTCAGTGAAGTCTGTCTGTGTCCCTGTTGGAGATGCTTTCCCTTACTTTCTGTCAGAATGCCTGGAAACTTTCTGCCTTTAAAGCGGTAGTAAACCGCTGTTTTTTTTTTTTTTTTTGCAACCTGCAAGGTAAAACCATAATGTGCTAGTATGTGAATTTACTTTAGAACAAAGCCTTCCAGCGGTGTACTGTCAATGCTGACAAGGCTTTCATCTCCACCCAGTCTTCTCAGGCTTCGCACAGCTGGAGCCGCGATGACATCACTCCTGTGCATGCACGATATTTACAGTACCTATAGGTAAGCCTTTTTATAGGCTTACCTATAGGTCCAAGTTATGCATGGGCGTTTACTCCCACTTTAATTATTCTGGAGGACATGCCAGCTTTGTACTTTAGTAGATTACTAGATCTCCATGTTCCAGGGCTCAGTTCTCCTGTTTTTTGCCAGTAGTGTCGGCCCTTGCATAGGTGCAACCGTGGAGGTGAATGGCCCCAAACGCATATTGTCTGTGTCTTGGACTGTCCACCTGCATGGCTTTAAAATTGGGAGCAGCGGCTGTGTCCTGACACAAATGGGACTGCCTGCACAGGGATACATGTGTAACACCTGTGCATCCCCATTAGAGTAAACAAGGTCCTTGCATGGGTGTACGCTGTAGTACACCCATGTGAACATTGAACAAGGCCTTAGCCCCACATTTTGCTGGGACAATATGTGCTCCTCTATTAAACACTTTCATTTGATGCAGTGCACACAGTGTATCACAACTAATATTTTAATCTATTTTGGAGTGGTGTGTGCCGCTATTGGCACCACCTCTCTCCCCATCCCCACCTCAAGCCCTTTGACAGGGGGCAAACAATAATTCATTTTTTAGGCTTTGTTCACGTGAGCGTATCAATATGTAGCCCTTGCAAGGGCTGTGTTTACCGGCATCCCCAGGCTGCATGGACACGGCATTGAACACCTGTACATCCCTGTGTGGTTGGGTAAACATGGCCCTCGCACTGGGTATTGTTACACCCAGGGCTTTTTTTCTCAAACAATAGGTGCTGGAACTTAACCACGGCCCCACAAAACCTCTCCCCCTACACACCCTCCAAATCACATCAAATAGTGGGTGTGTTCAGTCAAATTTCACGAAAACAGTAGGAGGGTCTGAAAGGGGGATTAAATACCAGGATTGCATTACACACAGAGTGCAAAGCTGTCACTTGTAAACACAGAAACCAGACTTCTGTGTTTACAAGTGATTGTGGTGAGCAGGCACCAAAGGGTCTGGGCCAGAGGTGGTGGAACTGAGTTCCACCAAGTTCCCCCTGAAAAAAAGCCCTGGTTACACCCCTTGTGAATGAAGCCATAGAGCATACCTCCCAAGTTTTTGAGATGGGAACGAGGGACACCTATTAGCAAATTATGTGGGAATAGGACACACCCCCTTAAAGGAGAATTATTTAAAAAAAATGATTATCTAAAGTGATTGTAAAGGTAAAAAAATAAATAAAAAATAAAAAATGTGTTTATACTTACTTGCTTTGTGCAATGGAATTGCACAGACAGGTCGCGAACCTCCTCTTTTCGGGTCCCCCGTTTCTCCTGGCCACTCCCCTTTGTCCAGTGCCCCCATGGGAAGCACTTGTGTGTGCTCGCACATGAACCTCGCTGCTGCGTCCATTGACACACAC
Organism: Lithobates clamitans; assembly: GCA_037952925.1. Classification (NCBI taxonomy): domain Eukaryota; kingdom Metazoa; phylum Chordata; class Amphibia; order Anura; family Ranidae; genus Lithobates; species Lithobates clamitans. Next base: position 233,199 of record JBBGZY010000052.1, on the reverse strand, counting down.
AGTGGCCCTGCCCCCTCTTCACTTGCTTTGATTGACAGCACTGGGAGCCAATAGCTTCCGGTGCCCCAGCAAAGCCAACAAGACCCAGAGGTGAGAGGAGAGAAGAGCTGCAGATGTGCACAGTGCTGGTTCGAATAAGAGCCCAGGTAAATAAAAAGGAGGGGGAGGGGTGCTGACACCTAAACATTTTTACCTCAATGCAAGGAATGCATTAGGGTAAAAAATGTTTAGGCTTGACAACCACTTTAACCACTTGCCGCCCGCCCACCATGAAATGATGGAGGAGCAGTGCCGCTCCTATTCTGGGATAACATCATAAGATGTCGCCGCAGAATAACTGCTCTCCTAGGACACGGCGTGACCCCAATCTCGGTAAAGAGCCGTGGGCGCGGCTCTTTAACCACGGGATCCACTGTGTCCAATCACAGCCTGTCACATGTAAATGCGGAAGTGCCGTTTATTGCCTCTCCTCGCCTCACACTGACAGAGTGTGTGGCAAGGAGTGCCGATCAGCGGCATCTCCTCGCAGGGAGACCAGGACAGGTAATCAGGGCACTGATTACAGTAAAGCCCCATCAGTGCCCATCAGTGACACCAATCAGTGCCCATTAGTGCCACCAATCAGTGCCCATCAGTGACACCATTCAGTACCCATTAGTGATGCCAGTCAGTGCTGCCTTTCAGTGCCTGCTCATCAGTGCGGCCCCATCAGTGTCGCCCATCATTGCCGCCTATCAGTGCCCACCAGTGCCACCTATTAGTGCTCATCAGTACTGCATATCAGTGCCACCCATCAGTGCTCATCAGTGCTGCATATCATTGCCACCTAATCAGTGCCCATCAGTGCAGCCTATCAGTGCCCATCAGTGAAGGAGAAAAAATACTTATTTACAAACAGAAACTAAGAAAACTTTTTTTTTTCAAAATGTTCGGTCTTTTTTGTAAAGAATAAAAAAAAACAGCAGTGATTAAATACCACCAAACGAAAGCTCTATTTGTGTGAACAAAATGGTAAAAAAAAAATTTGGGCACAGTGTAGCACGACCGTGCAATTGTCATTCAAAGTGTGACAGCGCTGAAAGCTGAAAATTGGCCTGGGCAGGCAGGGGGGGGGGGTGAAAGTGCCCGGTAAGCAAGTGGTTAAACCCACAAGTGCTTTTTTTACCACTACTATTCCTTTATACTTTCTTTTGAAACTTACAAATGCTTTAGAAGTTGGATGAAAGGTTTAGCACTGGGAACAACTTTTTGAAAGATAAATAGATAATTTTTATATACAACTATATAGATCAGACCAAAATGAGGGACAAATGAGGAGGAAAGAGAGACAGTGGCGGCTGGTGGTTTTGTGTTTGGGGGGGGCGGCAAACAACCACCTCAAATCCCCCCTCACTGTCTGCCGGTCCACCAGCACTTACCCCATCTAGGCGGCGGGCACATCAAGCAGCGCCAGGAATCGGGGCATTGGCGGACATCAGACTGCGGTGGGCATCGGGCAGCGGCTCCTGTGTCTTCTACTCCTTGCTTCCGCCGTGCGTCTCCTCCCCTCCTCCCAGGCAGCCAATAGGATCGCCTGTCCTTTCAGGCAATTGGGTGATGGGTTTTAGACCCGCTTCCCGATTGCCCAGGAGGAGGATCAGTGTTGAAACAGCAAATATTCATTCGCTGTTGTAACACACCTGGGTGGGCTCATGGTGCAATGCTCTTCGACCCGAGCCCACCCTATTTTGAAGCCTATTAGAGCCCGTGGCTCTAATCAGGTGCTTTAAAAAAACACCCCCGCCATTGTAATTCATGCGCCCGGTGTCCTGAAAGGGGCTGGATGCATGAATAGGGGGTAGCGGCATGTGGACCATAGAGCATTAATTAGGATGTGGTGGCCGTGGATAGAGGGGACATGGCCCAGGCGCCCCTAATGGACGGGCCGCCGCCTGGGCGCCCCTAATGGACGCCGCTGCTGGACAGAGGGACTTTGTTCCAAATCAGGCACAGTCATTCAAAATCAGGGTCAGTTGGGAGAGAGAGAGAGAGAGCAGTGTGGAAGGGTTAGAAATTGTACAAATGTTTTTTATTGTTCCTTTCTATCCCAGTGACAATTGTACACCCCCATTTCCCCTATAGACATCACAAGCACAGGAAATGAGGGACAAACTTCTCAATGGGGTCACAGGCAGAAATAAACACCTGACAGAAATGCCATTCCTTCTTTATTCCATCCATCCTAACAAGCACACAAAAAATAGCAGGAACTAAAGTGTCAGGGAGCCATTTCCGGGGTGGGGGCAGCATTCCTGACGCACAAAGCGGTCCGGTTGCCATGGGGCCAGTCCGGAAGTGACGAGGGAATTTGTTGACAGCGGAGGCTGCAGGATGCCCTGTGAGGAGGTGGAGGAGGAGGAGGATCGGCTGTGAACTCGGCCCGGAACGGAGCGCTGCTGCACATCCCAGCTCTACCGACCGAGCTGGAGGGGGGAAGCCGGGCCCGGGGAGGAGGACAGGAAGTGCTGCACCGTCTTCTGCTGGGTAAGGTTATGTCCGTGCACAGTTCCTGGGGACTCTCTTCACAGCCATAGGTCCCTGCTGGCACTGATTTCCAGGGTCAGATTCGGGTTCTCACACATGTGGCCCGGAAAGCTCCACTATTGGTTAATATTTAATAAAATGAGTTTTATTATATGAAGAGTAATAATCAGCTGGCCTTGACTGATGTCCCCGGAAATGCCCCTGCTCTTCAGGACTGGAAAGTCACATTATTTTTTTTCTTCAATGTTTTAACTCCTAATAAGGCAATTTCCAGCCCCTCATCAATGTAAAGATCCCTGTGTGCAGCTTGATCACAGCATTGAAATGCTCGTCTGCCTTTATGGTGTCGCTCCTCCGCTGGTCAGACTGCCGCAGGATTGGCTCTCCAAGCGACAGAGTTAAGCAGGGGAGGGGTTTTGTTTTTCTTCTAGTGATCCTGACCCCCTGTAACCCATACAGCATGCTAGCTATAAACGTAACGTAAGCCGCCTGAATGAACCATCTATTTCTTCCTGTCATTGGCGGCATGATGGCAAAATAGGACTCTTGCCGGCTTGTATGGTGACACCGGACAAAATGCTGCAAAAAAGGGGAGTGACGCCAAATAAACAGGCGTGATCCCATTTCTGGCAGCTCCTATAGACAGATCACCGACCGGAAAGATCTCCCAACCCTCTTCACGGCCACCGTCGTTTTGGGATTTTTTTTGTTTACGTATTTAAAAAGAAAAAAAAATTGTGAAGATTACATACAGCCCCCCCGAAATGTTATATATTTTCTGACAGCACAGAGAATACATTTTTTATGTCTCACGATTTTAGTGCAGCAGTTTAGGAAACACAACATTTCAGTAAAAAATTACACTAAGGTTTATTTTAGGGCACACCAACATAATAAATTACCCTCCCTTTTCTTTTGGTAAAATATAAAATTTGTGGTTGTGCTGAGTAAATAGATACCCAACATGTCAAATCCTAAAAATGCATGTGCCTGTGAAACCGCAAAAAAACTTCAGTACCTTTTATATTTTCTATAGGTGAAGCTTTAAAAGCCCCTACAGGTCATCAGTTTAGAGTTAACTATGAGTAATGGGCCTGGAATAATTGATCTCGCTGCAGCGTGCGCATCAATATGTTTGTGTAGCGCAATCTACAATTCTGTGCATAGCCCCCCACCCCGACGTGTGCATTTACATTTGTACGTGTATGTATGTATGTGCGGGTGGGGTTCCACTTTTTTTTTTTGGGGGGGGTGGGGGTAACCTTAAGTGCTTGGGTGAAACTTTAATTTTTTACACGTGTTTTTTTTTTTTTTTTTTACTAAACTTTTTATTACTCACAAAGCGAACAAAAAAATCCCCTACTGATGTTTTTTTTTTGGTCACACTTGCACCTTATTCTTGTGTCATTCCCAAGAGGCGGATCCCCTGCCACGGAGTCCGCCTCTGGCCACCAGCTCAGTGGGAAATCTCTCCGTTGATCTCTCCTGAGCCGGCGGATGACAGGTCCCCCTCTGCTCACTGAGTGGGGAGGGGCTTGTCGAGCGCTGGTTGCTATGGAGAGATCGGACGAAAACATCAGATCTCACCCGATCCGATTCGCCAGGGACGGATGCGAACTTAGGGCCATCCGTCTGATTTTAGCGGATCGGACCGGGTCAGATGTCAGCGGACATGTCACCGCTGACATCCGTCGCTCCATAGGCTAACATGGAGCGCCCCGTTCAGGTCCGCCGACAAAACTGACAAACCCGAGTGTATTCACACTGGGGCGGTGCGCTTGTGGGACAGGAAAAAAAAAAGTCCTGCAAGCAACATCTTTGGGGCGGAGTAGGAGCGCTGTATACACCGCCCCTGTCAATTGGAATAAATGGGCAGCTTTTCCGAAGCGCCGCAACACGGGCGGTTTTAACCCTTTCTTCGGCCGCTAGAAGGGGTAAAAGTGCCTCGCTAGCGACCGAAAAGCGCCACTAAAACTTGCGGCACTTTGCCGCTAACAGCCGCAGTGTGAAAGCAGCCTAATAGACCCCTGATGTCTCATCTGTCCTCCAATGAAGCTGAAGCAATGCAGATTATGTTCCATCAGCTTCTTCCCCATTAAAAATGACTTGGGACAGTGACGTGGGGACCCTAAAGTGACATTTTACACCTTGCTTCCGGATCAGTAAGGCTGCATTCCCACCTGAGCATTTCGTTTTCAGGCAGAAAGTTCTGCGATTTTACTGCCTTTTTTTTTTTGCTGTGTTTTTGCCGTAATTTTGCACAGGTCAAAAGGTCACCAATGTAAAAAGCAGAAAAACGCCTGCCCAAAAAGAAGCTCATGTACTTTTTTGAGCTTCAGGCGTTTTGCTTCAGGTGACAAAATGCTCAGATGTGAACAGGTGCCATTGAAATGAAGGGGATTTTGCTTTTTTGGACGTTTTTCTGGCATTTTATGAGCGTTTTACGAGCTGAAAACGCTCAGGTGTGAATGAAGCCTAAAGCCTCGTACACGCGCTTAGGTTTTCTGACCACTGTCCGTCCGTTTTTGTGGCATGCTAGTCTCATGTCGAAAGTAAGGAGGTTACTCACAATACGTAAATTTTCGTACGACAGAGTAAAACGTCAGAAGTGACGTAACGCGCTGAATAGTTTTGTATGTATTCTTTCGTTTCTGAGCATGCGTAGTCTTGCTCTTATGATTTTTTTTTCATACGAAAACAGTACTAACTATATGTAAATCGGACGTTGAGTTCACATCCGACAAAAATCTTAGTCTGCACATCCAGCTTTTGTCTGACCAAAAAGCGAAATCGGCTGTTGAAAATCACCGTACTAATGATCCGAAAATCGGACGCCAGCTCGTCGTACAAATGTTTCCATCCGATTTTCTTATTGTGTGTATGGTTAAGTCCTCGAAGAGGAGTGACAGGTTTGCTGGTTTGGTCAGTGAGGAAGCAGCAACACAGGTGAGCAGTTTATTTGCTCTTCAGGTGAACCTGCCACTGGCGAGAGCCCACCAGCAACAGGATCACTTGTGTGGCCTTAAAAGGTGGTCTATATAGGGACAATTTCTTAATGATCAAACAGAAAAAGTCGATCTGTGAAGATGGAATTTTTCAGCTGCTGTTCTTCAGATGAATGAGCATTTCTCATATCCTCTCCTGTTCTCCTGTTGTCAGATAATCCCCCACACAGGGTATGTATATTTGTTGTACAGGCGGTCCCCGGGTTACGTACAAGATAGGGACTGTAGGTTTGTTCTTAAGTCAAACTTGTTTGTAAGTCGGAACAGGTACGTTTTTAAGTGTAACTCCAGCCTGTGCAGTGATGTGGAATGTTCCGGGCGCTGCTGGGCATGCAGTCGTGTTATTTGGGGCTCTTGTGACCATGCAGTACTGCATTGTGGGATGTGTCCGGCGCTGCAAGATGGCTGCTCTGCGGTATTCGGGACCAGTGTGGAGCGCAAGCAGCCAGCAGTGACGTCACACCAACTCGTAACTCAGGGACTGCCTGTACCTGTTTGGAACATTTTGCAGTTGGTTGGTAACGTTGCGTGTGTATTTAGTGAACATATATTTTTTGATTACCACTAGTACTGATTTAAAATCGCTCTTATTTTGTTCCCAAGTCAGATGGATGGTGTGTTCCGTCTATAGATGGACATAAACCGCTTAAGGTTACCCTTAATTAGATGCCAGGCAAGGTACAGGTCATTTATGGGTTCACTTTGGGATGAATTCAGTCACTTCTGACATCTGAAACAATGGTTTTCATTCAGAGAGATTTTCGAAATGTCTTATGACTGCCTATGATCCTTCATGGAGGAGAGAGAAGGAAGTAGTGAACCTCATTCATGGTTTGATTCCAGAGACGGGTCTTGTTGCAGTTGAGTAGGGGGCTGATGTCTCCCCTCCTCTAGTTCACAGAGGGACATCTGCCTTGTCTATAGCTAGTCCTAAGCTGCTTACTGACATTAGAAGCCCAGCCAAAGATCCTTTTTAGAAGCAGGTTCATATAGCATGTTAGTGCCTATAGAGGGGGAAGCACTGCGAGTACCAGACTGTTTTGGTGGAAACAAAAGTGATGGGATTCTGGGAATATCCTCCCCAGCCACCCAACACCCAATAAAATGAATGCATCATAAGCCCGCGTTCACATCGGGCCATTTTGACATGCGATTTGACATGTTAAATCGCTGCCCAGTGTTTTAATGAATAGTGCCCTCCGTCGAAAAGTGTCCACGCATGCGCAGTACGGAAGTTCACTCCAGCTGATTTCCTGATCGGCTGGTGTGACGTCACCATAGCACATGCGCACATCGTAGGAGGCATTTTTCAACAGGAGATATCATTTGACGGGCAGAATTGAAACCTATGCAAACAGCAGAGGGAGACCGTAGTTGTCAGATTAGGCCTCGCTGTTGCAGGGCGGGTTTTGTCTGTGTTGCAACTCGCCCTTACACACAGGCAAAACCTGCCATTCAGTGCACCAAACCCGCTGTGCAACACAGACAAAACCCGACCTTGAGCACACTGTAAACCCACCGCTCAACTGTGAGGCACAATATGACAACTATGGTCTCCCTCCGCTGTTTGCAAAGGTTTCAATTCTGCCCGTCGAAAAATGGCTCCTATGCTGTGCGCATGCACTATGGTGACGTCACGCCAGCTGATCGGGAAATCGGCATGAGTGGCCTTCCGTACTGCGCATGCGTGGGCACTATTCAATAGAGCATTGGCACCATCCGAATCAGTGCAACGCTGACTTTGCTGCGCTGCACTGATTCCCAAAAGTAGTTACTGCACTATTTTTGGTGACATCGGGGGTGATTTGAATAGACATCTGTGCATGAACCCGCACAAAAGTCTGTCAAATCGCCCCCGAAGTCGGACTAAAATGCTAGTTTGAAATATTGCGAGTTCAGCTGAACTCGCGCGTTTTCAAACTGGCCCTTATGCCCCGTACACACGATCGGTCTTTCCGACAACAAAACCGTGGAATTTTGTTCGAAGGTTGTTGGCTCCAACTTGTCTTGCATACACACGGTCACACAAATGTTGGCCAACAAATGCGAACGTAGTGACGTACAAGACGTACGGCGAGACGATAAAAAGGAAGTTCAATAGTCATGTGATATCTCCATTACGAACGCTAGTTTTACAAGACCGAGTGCTTCCGGCTCGTACTTGATTCCAAGCATGTGTGGACTTTAGTGCGATGGACTTGTGTACACACGATCGGAAAGTCCGACAAATTTGAGAACCTGCTAGCCAACATTTGTTGGCGGAAAGTCTGAGCATGGAGCATACACATGGTCAGACTTTCTGCCAACAAGCTCACATCTAACATTTGTTGTCGGATAATCCAATCGTGTGTACTCGGCATAAAGCCCCATACACATTATAAGATTTTCTGCTGATTTTTGTCTTCGGATTTACCAAAACCATGCAGTGCAAGGACCTGCCTGATGGCATACAAATTGAAACTCCGAAGGTTTGACCTCATATTATATAGTTTTGGTAACTCTGTATGGGGCTTAAGTGTGAACCTGGGAGAAGGCTTCGTGCACACAGGTCCATGCAATGAAAATCCTGGTGTAGCTCCCCCCCACACAGAAAACCCTAGTGCTGTGTACGCTGTTTGTAAACCCTTCTGTTTTGCTAAATAAATAATTAAAAGTAAAAAAACACCTAGTACCGCATACAGCCACCCTTAGACATCAATGGCTGTGCACAGTTGCACTCGGGTATATGCCAGGACTCGCATAAATATAAGTATAGCATACATGCAAAAAGTTTCTATTTTTTGCATACGCCTGTGGGCTATACTCATCAAGCACTAGCATATACCTGTGCAGTCACGCACATTCAGTCTATGGGCGGCTGTACACAGCACCTGAGCTTCCCGGACAGGGGATGTTATGGCGGTATTTATGTTCCATGGGCTCAGATCTGTGTGCTAGAGGCCTTAGGCTGGGTTCACACTGGTGGGAATTGGATGTGTCTTTCCCCACATCCAATTTGCTTGACAGGTGATTGTGACTGGTTCTCTATGGAGCAGGTTCACACATCTCCGTGGCGGTTGCGGTGCGGTTTGCACAGGGGTCCCGTGCGACTTTGGCCCTGTTTCAGGGCCTAATTCAGGCAAAAATTCATCCCTGATTCGTCCCTGAAACAGAGAACAGGGACACGCCGGACCCCCTACTACGAGCCACATCTGGCATCAGTGTGAACCCAGCTTTACACTATACATTTGTACAATGTTTTAATGTCCTTGGGAGATAATGCACTGTTTGTTCTATTGCTGACTAACTTTAGCTATTGCGGCATTCCTTTGGAACATATCAGGGCTGTCTCTGGCTGTAATACTTTTTGAGCCACTGACCTGGAACAAATCCGCCCCAGGTTTTAGATTTGCATACCTATTTTGGGTCCGGCTCCATTCACATTTGTGTGACTCCAAAGTCGTGTGATTTCCTTTGCAACTTTACATCTTTTGAATGGGTGTGACTTGGATACGACTTTGGCTGTTGACCTTGGCTTTGACTGTTGCACAACTGTCGCATTGATAACGTTAAGATGTGACTTTCATGCAACTTTTGAGAGTTTACATTGCAGGCTATGGCATTCAAATCGCATGAAAGTTGCATCAAAATTGTGCAGGAACCTTTTTAACGTCACTGCGACTTTAAGGCGTATAGATTTGAATGGTTTCCATTGAAATATGGGCTGCAACTTGTCATGCGATGTTGTGTCCAAAGTCGCAGGAGCTTTAGTGTTTCAAACATAAAAAAACCCACAGGGTTGCTATGACTGCCAAATGGCAGTTGGGCAACTAGCATTTTTAAAAAGGGGTTAGCAATGACAGCCCCCCCATTTAATTTAAGCGTGTGTAGAGGTTAATTTTTATATTTTTGTAGCATTAGGTAGGTAAATTGCCACAAGTCGACACGTGTTTCCATTGTGTGTTGACATGCGTTTTGATGTGCGTTGATTCGTTTACTTAGGTGTGATTTGTAGCTCTAATTTGAGCTTGTTTTTACTTAGTACAGATCCGGTATCGCGGTACAGATAGTGTTCTTTCCCTATCAATTATACATGGACAGAGTGTTTCCCTATTCTGGCATAAATAATGAATCTCGGGGTACAATTTGTGCTACTGCTTGTTTGCTTTTCGTTTTACTTTTGTATTTTTTTTTTTTTATATTTATTTTTTTATATACTTTTAGGGAGATGTGATCTTTTAATTGTAAGTTACCTATACATATGAAAGCCACCTAAACTCCAAACTAACAGCTGAGTATGCAGATGAAATGCATATTTTACCTGCCAAGGGTTTTGTTTTTCTGTCCATCAAGTCCTGAGACTCACACAGCTCTGCCACATAGCACAGCCCTGTCTTGCAGATGACGAGACCTGATTTTTCCCTGATGCCTGACTGGACAGCGAAAGGAGAAGCAGCAGACTGATGTTCTATGCGTTTAAAGTGATATTAAAGTCTTTGTTTTTTAATAACATGTTATACTTACCTGTTCTGTACAATGGTTTTCCATGGAGCAGCCCAGATTCTCCTCTTTTCGGGTCCCCCACCGACGTTCTTGACTCCCCCCAACCCCCTCCCGTGCATACCTTCATGCATAGAATGCATGAGAGTAAAAAACCATGAGCCTTTGTACTTGAGTGTATTTCCTCACCTGGGGCCCCCAGTTCCTATGATTTTATGGATAGGACATGGAAACTAAGGTAAGCAACGCAACTATGCACAAAAACATAGGAATTGGGGTTCAGAAAAATGGCAGCAGATGCTCCGAACTGATGAGTCAAAATGTGAAATATCTGTCTGTATCAGGAGGCAGTTTGTTGGTAAAGGGCTTGAGAGCGGTACAATAATGAGTGTCTGCAGGCAACAGGGAAGCATGGTGGAGGTTCCTTGCAAGTTTGGGGCTGCATTCCTGCAAATGGAGTTGGAGATTTGGGCAGGATCAGTGGTGTCCTCGGTGCTGAGAAATACAGGCATATACTTATCCATTGTGCCATACTATCAAGGCTGTGTGGTATGGATCCCAAATTTATTCTGTAGCAGGACAATGGCCCCAAACATACAGTCAGTGTCTTTAACCACTTCCGGACCGCCGCACGCGGTATACGTCTTAACTTTGAAGAGGAATATCATTGTTATGGCAGCAGCTAGCTGCCATAACCCCGGTATCCTCTTCTTCGGCCAGCGGTCTGGTTTCCTATAATGGTGCTTTCTGTGGCGCATTTGCTGCGAGATCACTTTTATCGGCGGTGGGAGAAGGCCCCCCCCCCCCTCCTACTGCGCTCCGGTGCCCTCCGCCGCTTACCGGAGCCGTCGGCAGCGGCGGAGGTGATCGGATCCTCTTCCTTGCTGGATATGGAGACGAGTGAGGGGAAGATGGCCCCCACCCGTCAAAACGTCCGCTCTTAAAGGGACATTTTTTTTTTTTTGTTAAATGACAACATATATTTTTTTTTTATTGCATTTTAGTGTAAATATGAGATCTGAGGTCTTTTTGACCCCAGATCTCATATTTAAGAGGTCCTGTCATGCTTTTTTTCTATTACAAGGGATTTTTACATTCCTTGCAATAGGAATAAACGCAACACATTATTTTTTAAAATTTTTTTTTAAAGAACAGTGTAAAAATAAAAGGTAAAATAAATAAGAGAATTTTTTTTTTTTTTTTTTAAACGCACCCCATCCCGAAGAGCATACTTAAGCAGCGCCCGCATATGTAAACGGTGTTCAAACCACACATGTGAGGTATCGCCGCGATTGGTAGAGCGAGAGCAATAATTCTAGCCCTGGATCTCCTCTGTAACTCAAAACATGCAACCTGTAGTATTTTTTAAACCTCGCCTATGGAGATTTTTAAGGGTAAATGTTTGTCGCCATTCCACGAGCGGGCGCAATTTTTGAAGCGTGACATGTTGGGTATCAATTTACTCGGCGTAACATTATCTTTCATCATATAAAAAAAATGGGTTAACTTTACTGTTGTCTTTAAAAAGTGTATTTTTTCCAAAAAAACTGCGCTTGTAAGACCTCTGCGCAAATACAGTGTGACAGAAAGTATTTTAACAACCTCCATTTTATTCTCTGGGGTGTTAGAAAAAAATGTATAATGTTTGGGGGTTCTAAGTAATTTTCTAGTAAAAAAAAGTTTTTAACTTGTAAACAACAAATCTCAGAAAGAGGCTAGGTCCTTAAGTGGTTAAGCGTAAAGAAGAACAAGGAGTCCTGAAAGTGATGGTTTGACCCCCACAGAGCCCTGATCTCAACATCATCATATCTGTCTGGGATTATGAAGAGACAGAGGGATTTGAGGCAACCTACATCCACAGATCTGTGGTTAGTTCTTCAAGATGTTTGGAACAACCTACCTGCCGAGTTCCTTCAGAAACTGTGAGCAAGTGTACCTAGAAGAATTGATGCCGTTTTGAAGGCAAAGGGTGGTCACATTTGCCTTTAATCTTTTGCACAGTAGTGTAATAATAATGACAGGCGATCTGTTTAAACCTTTTGGGGGGTTTCTCCGACTGGAGCAACAATTGGCTATGCATCTTTTTACGGCAAGCAAACGCACCAAAGTGAGAGCCTGGAAATCCCCACACATTGTTTCCAGGTAGTAAAATGCAAAAATGAATGCCAAATGAGAAATTAACGGCCATATTGCTAGATACTCGTGAAAAGAATTCCAATAACTCCCCAATGCATGCAGAATGGTACCATCGTATTCGTCAGATGGCAGAGATGGAGGAACTGATCAGTGTGGCGTGCGATGATCCCTCCAAAATTACACACACGTGGGCACGCTGGCTCGATTTCCAAGAGTCGCTACTTGTTGATAACTCACAATCTACTCCCGGGGCCGGCACCAGACAGGTCCTCTAAAACATGCTACCCAGAGACAGAAACAGTGAGACGTCCCTCCTAGTGCCCACACTTTTACATGATCATTGCTACCCTGTTTCCCCGAAAGTAAGACCTAGCGTGATTGTCGGTGATGGCTGCAATATAAGCCCTACCCCCCAAATAAGTCCTAGTTAAAGTCCTTGTAGGTCTTATTTTCAGGGTAGGGCTTATTTTCGTGGGAAACAGGGTAGGGCTTATATTGCAGCCATCACTAACAATCACGCTAGGTCTTATTTTCGGGGAAACAGGGTATATCCTGGACTTAGAGTGTTGGGCTCTTCCTTTCCAGTTTTTTGTTTGCAACCCAAACACATCTGTACTTCACAACCAAGCTCCCCCTTTCCTCTCCCCTCTTTTCCATAATGAGACATTCTATCACATCTCTTTAGAACAGGGGTTTCAAACTGGCGGCCCTCCAGCTGTTGCAAAACTACAAGTCCCATGAGGCATTGCAAGGCTGACAGTTACAAGCATGACTCCCACAGGCAGAGGCATGATGGGACTTGTAGTTTAGCAACAGCTGGAGGGCCACCAGTTTGAGACCCCTGCTTTAGAATAACGATTTTCCCTTGTGATCAGTGAACATCGAAGTACAAGCCCAGTTTCACAAGTACAAATTTAATATCATTTGCGCAAGATAAATATAACAATTCGTCTACATATTTGATGGACACGCTTGGGATTATTTACTAAAGGCAAATCCACTTTGCACTAAAAGTGCACTTGGAAGTGCAGTCGCTGTAGATCCGAGGGGGACATGCAACGAAAATAAAAAACAGCATTTTAGCTTGCACATGATTGGATGATAAAATCAGCAGAGCTTCCCCTCATTTCAGATCTTCCCCTCAGATCTACAGCGACTGCACTTCCAAGTGCACTTGTAGTGCAAAGTGGATTTGCCTTTAGTAAATAACCCCCAGTGTTTCATTTGTTCATTTTTTTTGATTTGACAATACTCAATATCCTGATATTGTTGATTATTTGCCATAGGTTATCTGTTCTCCTAAATATGTATACTGTACATATTTAGATACCTATAATATGTATACTGTAGACTATACTTTGAGGGCCAGTTCACACTAGAGGCAGTTCCATGCACTTTTTTTCTGCACTTAAAATGCATGCACAGTGTTTTCCATGTATTCCAATGGCTCTAGTTTACACCAGTGCAGTCAGTTCCAGTCAGTTTCCGGTCAGTTTCTGCACCGGAAACGGACTGCACTGGTGTGAACTAGAGCCATTGGAATACATGGAAAACACTGCATGCATTTTTAGGGCCAGTTCACACCACAAAAATGCACTCATATGTTCCGGATCAGTTTTTGCTTACAGTTCACACCACACACAGTTCCGGTACATTTTTGATACAATTTGCTAGGTTCTGTGCAAAAAAAATGCAGCACGCTCTACTTTTTTTTTTTTTTTCTGCATCAGAAACTGACTGCACTGGTGTGAACTAGAGCCATTAGAATACATGGAAAACACTGTGCATGCATTTTTAGTGCAGAAAAAAAACTAGCACTAAAGTATGCCCCATTTATGCCCCATCGGAAATTTTTGTTGTAAACTTGGAAATTCTGAGAAAATTCTAATATTCTTGACAACCCACACCCATAGCTACTAAGTCAGTGCAGCAAGAGCAGAGCACAAGCTTGTGGAACCAGCAGACCTACAGCAGCAAAAGAAGCTGGTGGGTTGAGCCTCCTCAATGTTACCGGCACCTGGCAAGGTCAGATTTACCATAAATTGCGGAAATTACAAGAAAGACTGCTGCAGGAGAATGGACACTCCATTAATCAGCTTCTTTCAGGCTTTCTCAGGGGACCTCAAGCAAGTACCCAATTGAGTGAACGAACACTAAAGTGGGACAGAGGGAGCGATCTGCACCATTTGAATCACCATCCCTATTGTGGTCATCTGCAAGCTTAGAGGCCTAGTCTGGGTTATAGCCATCTGCCTTTTAAGCTTGCCATCTGGTAATCTACAGCTACGGTGGTCGGGCACTTTTTACATTTGTGTGTGAGCACTGCGGTGATATTAAGGATACAAACATTTTAAAGGATCTTTCTTGTTAACCCATATCATTTTTGTGGACATATACAGCCAATATCTTAGCGTAGCTTTTTTAATTTGAATTTTTATTGGACTTTCTGTGTTATCGCACTGTATGCTGCTGCTTGTCTACAAGTCTATCCATTCAAATAATTTCTTTCTAGCGCAGTACCCTCCTTTGCATATTACATTGTACCCCTACCCATTTACCTAAAAAAAAAAAAAAAAAAAAAGTGTCAAAAACCCCTCTGTCCACTATCTTCTGCCTCTGCTGGGTCTTCTCCGCTATCTTCTTGCTCTTTTGCTGGGTCTTCTCAGCTCTGTTCTCCCTCTGTTCTTCTTCCGATGTTGACTCGACGCTCTCTCCCGCTCTAATGCCGGGTGTGCAGTGTGGCACTACTTATATTGGCATGGGGCGGGGTCACCGCGTGACATCATCTGGAGGCCCCACCCCTTATTATGTCACCACCCGGGGCATGATGGGTGGTGACGTCATAAGGTGCGGGCCTCCTGTGACCCCGCTCCCTGCCGATATAAGTAGTGAGTGGTACACCGCGCACCTGGCATTAGAGCAGGAGAGAGCATCGAGTCAACATCGGAAGAACAGAGGGAGAAGACCCAGCAAAAGAGTGAGAAGATAGCGGAGGAGACCCAGCAGAGGGAGAAGAACCGGTAGAGGCAGAAGAGCTGGAGAGGTGAGAACAGAGCCGAAGAGATGATGGGGCTGCCTTACTTTAAAAACATGTGTAATGTGTTTTATTTTTGACACTTTTTTTTTTTTTAGGTGAATGTGTAGGGGTACAATGTACCCCATACTTATTCACATAGGGTGGGTGGCTGGAATCTGGGGGAGATGACTTGTTAAAGATTTTGATGAGCTCCCCGCCCACAGACCCTGACAACCAACAGCCAGGGTTGTCGGGAAGAGGCCCTTGTCCTCATCAACATGGGAACAAGGGGCTTTTGGGGGGAGCTCGTCCCCACCCCCTTTCCTGACCTGCCGGGCTGCGTGCTCAGATAAGGGTCTGGTATGGATTTTGGGGGGACCCCCATGCCTTTTTTTCGACGTGGGGGGTTTCCCTTCAAATCCATCCCAGACCAAATGGCCTGGTATGCACCTTGAGGGGGAACAGATGCCGTTTTTTAAAATTTATTTTAATTTTTTTAACATTTTGCATGGAGTTCTGCCTAAAGATTCATACCAGACACAGTGCCTGGTATTGTCAGGGATCAAAGTCGGATCCCTGTTCATTGAAGTCGGACTTCAAGTCGCAGGGCAAAGTCAGATCCAAAGTGGTACGACTGTCGTGTCATATCAGTGTGAACCCGGCCTCATTGAAGTCGGATCAAAGTAGGATCCTTGTCAGTCCTAACCATCCGACTTGTGATATCCAAAATGGTGATAGCAGTAAAAGGAATTTATGTCACACTGGGATCAGACTCCACACAAAGTTGGATCAAAGTAGTATCCTGTTCATTCAAGTCATATCTTTCTTTCTTCCTTTCTTTCTCTCTCTCTCTCTCTCTCTCTCTCTCTCTCTCTCTCTCTCTCTCTCTCTCTCTCTCTCTCTCTCTCTCTCTCTCTCTCTCTCTCTCTCTCTCTCTCTCTCTCTCTCTCTGCGGCAGGTCAGCCCTCCTGCGCAAATCGCGGTGGCTTGCGCAGATGCAGTTGTGGGCACGCCGCCGGCGTGCTTCTGCTGCACGCTGCGGGAGTGTGCCCGCGGGTCGGGCAGACTCTATGTCCCTAGTACACAGGCAGAACGAGGATCTGCCAGCGCAAACAAGCGGATCCCCATTCTGATAGGAGACATGACAGAGATCTACTGTTCCCAGTGATCTGTCATGTCCCTGGCAGACCCCCCCACAATTAGTACAATTAGAACACGCTGAGGGAACACACTTACCCCTTGATCGCCCCCTAGTGTTAACCCCTCCCTTGCCAGTGTCCTTTTTACATTGATCAGTGCATTTTTGTAGCACGGATCAATGTAAGAATGTCACTGTCCCCAAAAACTATCATATATATATATATATATATATATATATATATATATATATATATATATATATATATATATATATATATATATATATATATATATATATATATATATATATTTTTTTTTGGGATATGTTTTATAGCAAAAAGTAAAACAATTTTTTGTCACGCTTTGTTTATAGCGCAAAAAATAAACACCGCAGAGATGATCAAATACCACCTAAAGAAAGCTCTATTTGTGGGGAAAAAAAGGACATCAATGTTGTTTGGGTACAACCTCGCACGACTACGCAATTGTCAGTTAAAGCGACGCAGTGCCGTATCGCAAACAATGGCCAGGTCAATAAGGGGGCAAATCCTTTCGGTCCTTAAGTGGTTAAAGAAACCGGAAGTGACGTGGTTGGAATTTCTGACGAGTTGGCTAATTTGACAGAACACCGGCTCTGTTTCTTATGTTTTAGCAACAATAAAGCTTTTGTAAAAGAAAAATGCCAGGCGATCAAATCCATATTAGCTATAGATACAAATGTTTGGCTGTCAAGGGGTTAAAATGAGCCCAAGGCTACAATAGCAGCTGTGAACTTGTATGAAAGGCGCTCTCCCAGCTATGCACTGAAGGACTTGTACACAAGGCCTCCTGGGGCGGTATGATGTAAAATTCAGGTGTATTTCCCCGCCTGAGCCATAGGTGCTGCATACAGCCGCCCATAGAAAGCTGGTCTTTCCTGAAGAACCAGTACCCACCCCAAAACCTTGGAACTCTGGAGACCACACTCCTTCTTGTTCTGGCCTGAGTATTTGGTAACTGATCTGTACGTAATATTGTTTTATTATGCTATATACACTAATTGTATGTTCTGTAATTCTGTGTTTGCTACAGGACTAATATATTTGTGTCTAGTACTTGATGTTAAAGTGGTTGTAAACCCATTTACACTCGCCTATATAAAATAAACAAACAGTGGCAGCACAGTGGTGTAGTGGAGAGCACTCTCACCTAGAAGTAAAAAGGGTCGCTGGTTTGAATCCCAACCATGACACTACCTGCCTGGAGTTTGCATGTTCTCACTGTGCCTGCGTGGGTTTACTCCGGGTACTCCGGTTTCCTCCCACACTCCAAAGACATTCTGGTAGATTAATTTGGTAGATTAATTTGCTTCTGTCCAAAATTGGCCCTTGTATATGAATGTGAGTTTGGGACATTAGATTGTGGGCTCCTTGAGGGTAGGGAGTGATGAGTGTGGAGTGCTGTGTAAATTGATGGCTCTATATGGGTACCTTAAATAAATAATGATATAATAGATGAGTATCTTAATGAGACACAATGTACGGGGATAGGGACAATTGTAGACACTCACTCAGGTTGAACTGGATGGACTGGTGTCTTTATTCAACCTTACTAACTATGTAACTAACTATGTAACAGATCCATATCATTATTGTGGTGTGAAATACCACTAGGTGATAAGATAAAAATGTGCAACTAATGAATGTGATAAAAAATGGTGATCAGCGACAAGCCTAAATCGCTAGAATCGCTATGCAGTAAAAAGGCGACAAGCCTAAATCGCTTATGTAGTGAAATGTGCTACTGTGGTAATATATACCACTACTAATATAGAAAAAGCATGTGACAGAAGTGTAATACAGTAACCATAAGTGATAATGGCAGTGATAAATGCAAGTAACTATATCCAGAAAGAGCGATACTTAAAAACGTATACAAATATTCAAAATAAACCCAAAAAAACACAAAAACAAAAAGGAATCCAGTCCCAATATATGTGAAAAATAGATGTGAGATATAAATAGATAGACCAAGTCCAAGTTGTAACATCCAAACTCCTTCAAAGACCAACAAAACAAAGAGTCTTTTTATAATTCTCGGATGCTTGGTGACTTCCTATTGCGACTATGAACACAGGAAAAATCCAGGTGACTTTTGGTGCTCCCCCTCTTAGGTCCCCACTCACCAGCTGCAATCACCCCTATGCCTCGATTCACACAGGGGCAACACGACTTCAGTGCGACTTTGCAAGGCGACTTCAACGTGGCTTCAACGCGACTTCAGCGCGACTTTAAGCAACTTACAACGCGACTTCAAGTCGCCTTCAGCACAGGTGACTTTGGCTGTGGCCAATCACAGAATAATCAGCTCTCTGGGAGGGAGGGGTTTGCCTGTGTAAACTAATTTCTTTTCCTGTAAAGTCGCTTCAATATAGATAGAGATCCAACTTGGAGGCGACTTCCATTGAATTCTATGGGTACAGGTCGCCTAGAAGTCGGATCGAAGTGGTACAGGAACCTTTTCTGAAGTCGGAGCGACTTCAGTAGTGTAAATTAAGACAGCTCACATTCACTGTAATGCAAATCTCTTCTTGGGGCGACTTGAGGGCTTACAAGTCGGATCCCAAGTCGTCCTAGTGTGAACCGACCCTACAGGGTTATCTCGCATGTAGGACAGCTTTAGTGCCCAGATGGTGTTTCCAGCATTGACATCCAATATGCAACTTCTATGGATCACCCAAGGATATCTCCTTGTCAAAAGAAGTTTATTGAGTATACAATATTATAAAGATACATAAAGTAAGTTTACAAGGATCTATAAAGTAAGCTCATTGTTTTACAGTAGGGTTTATATAGGTAAATATCATGAAATTTCAAATATTAAACATTGGGTTCACGTAAACCTAAATTAAAGATATATATCATTTCCTTAGTTACTTTTGTAGGTATTTAAATGATTTATACCTACTATACATATTGTTTACAGGTAGAGTGTATATAGGTCAAATAAATTCTGATAATGAGCTTTAATCGTAAGGTGGAGAAAAGGAAAGAGAAAGAAGAAAAAGGGTAGAAAGGTAGAGGTATGGTCCACAAGGTTGTCCCGCTCGTCAGTTTATTATTCTTTTTAGTTCTCTTTGAAGCCTTAGAATGGGTGTCTCTGTAAGTCATTTAATCTGTTACCATGGCAACAGGACAGAGTCATTGAAGTTTGACAGGAACTGTTGTTTTATCCAAGGGTGCCAAAGTTTTTCAAATTTTGGAATTTGATTTTGATCGATGGCTACCATCTTAGCATGGGACATTGTATTATTCATTCTGTGAATTGTTTCTGCTAGTACCAATGTAGGAGATTTCCATGCCTTGGCCACTGTTTGTTTTGCAGCCGTTATTAGTTGGATCATAAGTTTGAATTGAGAGAGTGTTAACCATTCCGGTTTTAGATTAAGTAAGGTTAAATATGGATCTGGTTGTATTATTTTTTTAAATATTTTAGATGCAATCACGAAGACTTCCTTCCAGAAGGTTTGGACACCCAAGGATATCTCTCGTCTGGGTCAGATTGGGTGCAGGTGGAATCTCCAGGGATAAAACACCCAACTATACTTCTTTCTCTCACCACTTTCCAGTGCAGATAGGGGAATTCATGCAAAAAAAAATGAGATGAGGGCTCCCATAGTGTAGTATCAAAAATTTGGAAAATGTTTTTATTTAAAATAAGCAGCTGGAAAAAAACAAACAAATATATAAACAGAATCTAAAAAAGTTTAAAAAATATAACTAAAAACAAGCATTCCATATGCTGAAATATCCGCAAAGAAGATCTACATCTACGGGAGAGTGATCGCTCCAGAGCCGTGGTTCCCGTTAGCTGCATTCCACAGGCTTCCTAACCGCTTGTATTTATCTCTTTGGAAAGTAGTGATATGGGTGGGTGACAATAATAAGAAAATGGCACCAACATCCCTGTAAATAAATGTAAACGAGGGAGGAATTTGACGGGATTTTTAGGGTGCCGGGGAAAAGGAAAAAATTCCAATACTTAACAAATAAGTATAAAAAATGCCAGAAATTATTTATTAAATACAGAACACGGTTAAAAAGACATATGTAAAAGTTATTATGTGCACATGTACAAGGATACATCTAGAGTTTAAACGGTTGATAAAGTTTGATCACTCAGCAGTAACATTGGAGTGATGGTCCCGACATGTTTCGCCATTTTAGGCTCCTCAGGGGATGTTTTTGACATACATAGATGTACCACTGCATAAAACAGAAAATAAACGGAGTTTACAAACATTGCTTAAACTTTAAATACGATACAGTTATGAGAACCATAGATAATAATAATGCGGCAGAGTAGGCAGGCGAACACTAATCGCTCACCCAAATGATGGTCTGTAGGCCTGCGACTCAATGTCACACTTGAGGAAACCGTCACTGGGTAGTGCACAGGGAATGCCGAACAGAGCCGTGTTCTGTATTTAATAAATAATTTCTGGCATTTTTTTATACTTATTTGTTAAGTATTGGAATTTTTTTCCTTTTCCCCGGCACCCTAAAAATCCCGTCAAATTCCTCCCTCGTTTACTTGTATTTATCACTGCCGTCATCATTTATGGTTAGTGTATTACACTTCTGTCACATGCTTTTTCTATGATCTAAGTAGTGGTTTATATTACGACAGTAGCACGTTTCACTACATGGGCGATTTAGGCTTGTCGGTTTTTTACTGCATAGCGATTCTAGCGATTCATGCTTGTCGATGATCACTGTTTAGTAGTGGTTACTATTTGTTATCACATTCATTAGTTGCACATTTTTATCTTTTCACTACATAGGCGATTTAGGCTTGTCAGCTTTTTACTGCATAGCGATTCTAGCGATTTAGGCTTGTCGCTGATCACCATTTTTATCACATTCATTAGTTGCACATTTTTATCTTATCACCTAGTGGTATTTCACACCACATTAATGATATGGGTCTGTTGTTTGTTTATTTTATATAGGTAGCGCCATATTACTCTTAACTTTATTTTTATTCACACTCTAGTCTCCTTTTGGGGACCTAGCAGGGTAGGCTGCACACCTATTGCCCTTTCGACCTAAGCGCGGATTTTTCATCTTATTTTATATTTCCATTTACACTCACCGGCCACTTTATTAGGTACACCTTGCTAGTACCGGGTTGGACTCTCTTTTTTGCCTTCAGAACTTCCTTAATTCTTCGTGGCATAGATATAACAAGGTGTTAGAAGCTTTCTCAGAGATTCTGGTCCATATTAACATGATGGCATCACGCAGTTGCTGCAGATTTGTCGGCTGCAAATCCATGATGCGAATCTTCAATTCCATCACATCCCAAAGGTCGTCTATTGGATGAGATCTGGTGAGTGTGGAGGCCATTGGAGTACAGAGACCTCATTGTCCAGTGGTGAGATGATTTGAGCTTTGTGACATGGTGCATTATCCTGCTGGAAGGAGCCATCAGACGAAACTTTGGTTGTATCGAGTGATTATTTGAGTTACTGTTTCCTTTCTATCATCTTGAACCAGTCTGCCCATTCTCTCCTCTGACCTCAACAAGGCATTTTCCTCCACACAACTGCCGCTTACTGGATATTTTCTATTTTTCGGACCATTCTCTGTAAACCCTAGAGATGGTTGTGCGTGAAAATCCCAGTACAGGGGGTCCCCTAGTTACAAACATCCGACTTACAAACGACTCCTACTTACAAACGGAGGGAGACAACAGGAAGTAAGAGGAAATCTACCCCTAGGAAGGGAAATTCACTCCTGTAAGAGTTATTATGGGGAAAAGGTACCTCCACTGATGCTTTATCACCAATCCTTGTTTCCACAACAACCCAAATTTTTCAAAATCCAATTGTCATTGGGACAGAAAGTGAGGTGAAATCTTCTGAAGAGGAGCACAGACAGCAAAACAAATGTTACAGGGGTGTTAACCCTTCCCTATGCTATCCAAAAAGCTTAAAAATAGTTTTTTTGGCTGGAGCTACACTTATAAAATTTACCTGTTTCGACTTACAAACAGATTCAACTTAAGAACAAACCTACAGTCCCTAACTTGTTTGTAACCCGGGGACCCCCTGTAGATCAGCAGTTTTTGAAATGCTCAGACAGCCCGTCTGGCACCAAGAACCATGCCACGTTCAGCTTAGGTTCACACTGATGCGGGTTTGACTGTTCAGCTGAACTCACATGATTTCAAAATGACATTTCAGTCCGACTTTGGGGGGCGATTTGTGAGACATCAGTGCAGGTTCATGCACAGATGTCTATTGAAATCGCCCCTGAAGTCACCAAAAGTAGTGCAGGAACTACTTTTGGGAATCAGTGCGGCTCTGCAAAGTCAGTGCCGCTGCCGGCAATAGGGGCTAAACGTCACTTAAAGTGGAGTTCCAGCCATTTCTGTGTTTTATTAAGTCAGCAGCTACAAAAAGTGTTTAGCTGCTGACTTTTATTAAACACGCTCGCCTATCCCACGATCCATCGATGCGGCCGCCCAAAAACCTCGGTTCTCTCCCTCGCCTCTCACCCTTGCTGGCATCACTAGTGTGGGCACCCGGCTGTGACCGCTTGCAGCTTCACAGCCAGGTGCACACTGCCATGCGCGAGTCGCACTGCGCGTCTTTAATGGCCGGGCAATCTTCTGGGACTTGTGACGTGTCCCAAAAGATTTCAGGGAGGGACGGGGACATGAGAAGCACCCCCTCCCCTCAGGCGGACTGAGCAGAAGTGGGAGCTGGGTACCTGTCAAAACTAGGTGCCCACTCCCCCCCCCACCCCCCCCCCCACCCCCCCAAAAAAATGACATGCCAAATGTAGCATGTCAGGGGGTCAGAAGTCCTTAAAGCGCAAGTTCCACTTTTGGGTGGAACTCCGCTTTAAATCCCCTTCCTTCCCCATTCCGATGCTTTTAACATCAGCAAGTTGTCTTCACCACATCTAGATGCCTAAATGCATTGAGTTGCGCCCATGTGATTGGCTGATTAGCAATTTGTTACCAAGCAATTGAACAAGTGGTCTGTGAGTGAATTTATATACCCAGAGAAGTGGACAGCCTCAGGTGATACATAAAGATGAAACAAATCCTCCTTCATAAGTTGTACCTGTTTATCTGTAGTCTTCTCTACATCCGTTTAAAGTCCAGAATTTATAAAGCTTGGCTGAGATGTCAGAAAAGGAGGGCGGAGTGCGGAAATTACATTTTGCAGAGCTCAGTGAGGAGAGCTCTGAGAGCTGGTTGGAGGGAAGGGACACATGCCCCTTCACACAGGAACATAGCTGAGGCTGTCTCTCAGCTGGAGATCCCTCCCTGTCACCATTTTTCTCTTGGTGTCAGGAGATTCATTCTGATAGCAGAGGAACGACAGACAGAAATGACACTTAGTTCTCTGGATTGAGACACACTATAGAGGGATATGCTTTGTCTAGATTTCATGTCTGAGGTTTACAACCATTTTAGTTCCGTAAAATCATAGTCTGTATTTTTCTATTTATAGTGTGCTAGTCTGATTTACTTTCAAAGCCCATAGAAACCAGTGGCTGTAGGTGGCACTATGGGGGTATACCCAGTACCATCAACACATTTATGTGTACAGTCCTGGACAGTCTGTGTCCGGGGCCATACTTCCATATGCATGTATGCTTCTGCATAGAGCTCCACGATTAATCGTTAAAAAATCGTGATCTCGATTCAACCCCCCCACTCACGATCTCTATGCAGAATTTCTCGATTCATTCATGCAAGACCGTCTTTAATATTGATTGGACCCTGGGCAAACATTTCTCTCTCCACCTGCTCTGAGGCATACAATATGTAGTAGCTAGACTCAAAATCAGTTTACTGAATCAGATCAGGCAGCGATTGCGATTGGTTACCAGAGGTATCATTACTGCTCACTGACTGGCTGCTATAGGTTGCAGAACATATTATGGTTCACTGATTTTTTTGCTAGAGGCTATAGCACATGACTTCTGCTTGTTGATTGGTTGCTAGAGATTACTGTACATCAATACTGCTCACTGATCTCTCTCTCCTCCCCTGTCAGAATGGGGATCTGCCTTGTTTTACAAAGGCAGATCCCCGTTCTGCCACTCTTTCCCGCGATCGCATTGAGTCCGCCAGACCCGTGGGCAAGCTCCCACCGCCGGATTCTCCCTAGGCAAAAGCTAGTGCACAGACCGATGTACCGGTGCGTCGATTTGCGCAGGGGAGCTAACCTGACTCGGTATATCTGCGGCGCCTGGTCGGGAACTATTAAAATCATAATTTCTAAAGAGAAACTGTCATCTCTGTCCCCCAGCGGCTCCTCCTCTGACCCGCTATTGACTCACCGACAGTCCCATTCACTTTAATGGGATGGCTGGTGATGCGGCAGTGACACAACAAGCTGAGGGACGAGGCGGCAGCAGGTGAGTGGATGCCCGCTAACAGGCGCTGCCATGATGGATCTGAAATGACAGGTGCTCTTTAAATGTAAGCACTTATTCTATCTGGTAGTTAGAATATTTAGTATTTGCAAACAAAATGAAGGCTTTCTATTTAGAATAATAAGCTGTCAGGTTAGTAAAACCGCGATATCCGAACCGATTTTAGGTTAATCGTACATAGTTGGAGAACTACTAAAATGATTTTATTTAATTAAAACAATAACATTATATTACCTGCTTTACCCATAGATAGAGGAACTTCAAAATATTCCCAAACTGGGTCTCTTTTACAGCCTGCTGCCATTTTTCTCCTTAAGGGAGGAATAAAGCACTTTAAGATATGTGCAGAAAGATCACAAGGTTTATAAGCTGCTTGGAAGGTTTCACTTCACCCTCCATTTAAACTATTATGGTAATTTCTTCTTGTAATCTTGGGGATATTTTAGTTGGTAAACAGGAAACCTGTGGTACTAGCCCACAACAATGTGTGATTGATTCCTTTCATTTTCTAGTCTGCTCAAAAAAATACCTGTAACCTGATTAGCTTATTGGAGGAGCCATCTCCACATACCCAGCTCTGGTTTGCTTGAGGGAAATCTGTAGTGATGAAGTTTGCAGGCTGCCATTGTTGACCTCTCCTTCTAAAAATACTAATTTCCTGACTGTCATGCAGATCCAGCAGCTACTTTTTATAGTGATTGGAAAGAAACATTTTTTTAAATTTTTTTTTTAACTAACAAACATGTTTTACTTACCTGCTCTGTGTAATGGTTTTGCACAGAGAAGCCCTGATTCTCCTTTTCTCTGGTCCCCAGGCTGTCGGCACTTCTGGCTCCTCCCTCCCACCAAGTGCAAGCCACTTGCTCTGGGGCACTCATACTCACTCCTGAGCCCGCTGAGACACACAACATGGCTTGGCCTCGACCCCTGCTCCCTTATTGGCTGTGATTGACAGCAGCAAGAGCCAATGACCCCCCATTGCTGTGTCCTCACCAATGAGGAAAGAATGAGCCGAGAGGGCCTTTGCTTTTGTGCACATTGCTGGATCAAGATTGAGGTGAATACAAGAAGGGGTTGGGGAATGCAGAAGGTTTTTTACCTTAAAGTGGGAGTAAACTTCTATGCATGTCCTTTACCTATAGGTAAGCCTATAGCAAGGCTTACCTATAGGTACAGTAAATCTCTCCTAAACATGCACCGTTGATGCAGCTGGTGACATAACTGGCGCATGCGCTCTGAAGGAACGGCATACCTTGCCGTTCCTTCAGAGTCCTGTGCCATGAATGGTGGCTGCTGTCCGCTTACACGGGAGTGACATCATTGAGACTCCGGCCAGTCACACAGCCAGAGTCCGCAAACGTGGACTGAAGACCAGGTGAAGATGGAAGCGCCTTCAGTGGTGACAGCATGTTGCTAGAGGGCTTTGTTTTAAGATAAGTTTCACATAATGTGCTAGTATGCAATGCATTATGGCTTTACCTTGCAGGATTAAAAAAAACCCCAGCAATTTATTACCGCTTTAATGCATAGAATGCATTAAGGTAAAAAACGTTCTGCCTTTAGGACCACTTTAATGAAATGACTTTATTACCCACTTTCGGAGCGCCGATATACGTCCTCACTTTGAGGATGGATATCGTTGTTATGATTAGCTGCCATAAACCCAGTATCGCCGTGTTCAGCCGGCGGTCCGGTACAAGATAAGAGTGGTCTCTTCAGCGTATTTTCTGGCAAAATCACTTTTATCGGTGGCGGGAGAGGGGCCCCCCCTTCCCACCCCGATCCGGTGCCCTCCGCCGCTTACCGAAGCCGTCGGCAGCGGCGGAGGCAATCGGATCCTTCCCGTGGCTGTGCATGGAGATGAGGGAGGGGAAGATGGCCCCCACCCGTCTCCATGACACTGCAGGGCAGAAGCGACGTCAAAAGGTCACTTCCGCCCATAGCTCTTAAAGGGCCCATTTTTTTTTTTTTTCATTCTTTTTTTTAATTGACACTTTTTTTCTTTTCTTCTTTTTTTTTTTTTTTTTTTTTTATTGCATTTTAGTGTAAATATGAGATCTGAGGTCTTTATGACCCGAGATCTCATATTTAAGAGGTCCTGTCATGCATTTTTTCTATTACAAGGGATGTGTACATTCCTTGTAATAGGAATAAAAGTGACACCATTTTTTTTTTAAACAGTGTAAAAATAAAAAAATAAAAGGTAAAATAAATAAATAAAAAAAATTTAAACGTGCCCCGTTCTGCCTAGCTCGCGTGAGAAAGCGAACGCATACGTGAGTAGCACCTGCATATGAAAACGGTGTTCAAACCACACATGTGAGGTATCGCCGCGATCGGTAGAGCGAGAGCAATAATTCTAGCCCTATACCTCCTCTGTAACGCAAAACATGCAACCTGTACAATTTTTTAAATGTCGCCTATGGAGATTTTTAAGGGTAAAAGTTTGTCGCCATTCCACGAGCGGGCGCAATTTTGAAGTGTGACATATTGAGTATCGGTTTACTCGGCTAACATTATCTTTCACAATATAAAAAAATATTAGGCTAACTTTACTGTTGTCTTATTTTTTAATTAAAAAAATTGTATTTATAAAAAAAAAGTGCGCTTGTAAGAACACTGCACAAATACGGTGTGACAGAAAGTATTGCAGCGACCGCCATTTTATTCTCTAGGGTGTTAGAAAAAAATGTAGAAATGTAGAATGTTTGGGGGTTCTAAGTTATTTTCTAGCAAAAAAAAACAGTTTTTTACTTGTAAACAACACATCTAAAAAAGAGACTTGGTCCCTAAGTGGTTAAGGTAGATAAGGAGTTTTGACTTTCCGGATCTGCATGCTTTTTCCAGTCAACAGCTTGACATACTAACAACTTGAGTTGAGCATTATCACAAGGAAGTCACCAGTGGCATTCTGACAGGTATCAATCACATCACGTGTTTTCTTTGAAGCCTAACTATGGGTATTCACTAAACGATATACCCAAGCTGATCATTTGTCTTTTGTCTTGCATTCCTTACCTTAAACCAGGAAGCCACTCTCCTCCTCGCTGCCAGTTCCAGTTATGATAACCTGTCCCCTGAAGCAGCTCTTCTTGCTGATCTCCAAGCGGTTTTGGTGCTGCTCTCCTGCTGACGGCATCATGTACAATGTGGAACCAGCAGCCACTGCTGTCATGGTGTAGTAGTGCCTATTCACATTCCGTGGAAAGAGAGAAGGATCCAGCTACCGCAGGATCCTTGAATAAATGAGCGTTGATCCTTTACGATGTAGTAGGGACATTTAGATAGTTTAAAGGCCAAATTCACCTTTAGGGAAAAAAATAATAAAAAGACATATATTTTTGCAGTTAAAAATATGTGTGTTTATTATTTTCCCCCCAAGAGCATGCAGTGGATCGCCGGTGCAATATCAGGCTCCGGCAGACGTGTCTTCCAGCTTTCTTGCGAGTACCTTTTGTACGGGCTTTCTGTTCGAAAGCTCAAGGGAGTGTCAGTGGACTACGAGGGTCTTCATCAACATTTGGACCTGAGTGGCCAATTGCCAAAGCTACATACTATCACAAGGGGAAGGGCAGTGAGGTAGGGCTGGGGAAAAAATTGATTTGAATCTTGAATCGATTTGAGAGCGCATGTGCCGATGATGTTGGCACATGCGTATACAGTGAATATCTCCTAAACTATGCAAGTTTAGGGGAAATTTACAGTAGCTACAGGTAAGCCTTATTATAGGCTTACCTGTAGGCAAAAGTGGTTGTAAAGGTTTTACAACCACTTTAAGGCGACACTGACTGAGAGCTGTCACAACAGGGATGGCTATTGTTGCTGTCTCTGTCCCCATCAGGCAGATATCCCACCTCAGGAGATCTGCCACTTCCTGTACTTAGGACACCTTGTCACTGGAATAGAAAGTGAGGGTAAATCTTCCCAATGGGGAGACAACAATAAGAGGTTTTAACTAGAGGTGCACCGAATGGAAATTTTGGTGCTGAAAATGCAGGATGCACTTGGCAGAAAACTGAAAATGACAGTTTTTAAAAAATATTTATATTTTTATATATTGTATTATATTCGACTTTTCTAAATAACTATAATCAATTTAAATGGATATGAATTTATTGTCGGACATTATTGGCATCTTTAGCGCAAGAAAAGCTCAAGAAAAATGTATCCCTTTAAATTCTCTGTATGTCTGCACACTGGTCCATTGGGCTTCCATTGTGATGTTAAAAATCCAGCTTGGAGACACCCATTCTAAGGCTTCAAAGAGAACTAAAAAGAATAATAAACTGACGAGCGGGACAACCTTGTGGACCATACCTCTACCTTTCAACCCTTTTTCTTCTTTCTCTTTCCTTTTCTCCACCTTACGATTAAAGCTCATTATCAGAATTTATTCGACCTATATACACTCTACTTGTAAACAATATGTATAGTAGGTATAAATCATTTAAATACATACAAAAGTAACTAAGGAAATGATATATATCTTTAATTTAGGTTTACGTGAACCCAATGTTTAATATTTGAAATTTCATGATATTTACCTATATAAACCCTACTGTAAAACAATGAGCTTACTTTATAGATCCTTGTAAACTTACTTTATGTATCTTTATAACATTGTATACTCAAACTTCTTTTGACAAGGAAAAATCCAGCTTGGTGCATTTTTGGTCAGTTAAAAAAAAAAAAAGGACAAACGCACCTCCCAGTTGAAATGCATTAAAAACGCAGCAAGAATGCATCATTAACGCACCCGTGTTATGTTTTTGATGCATTTTTTGAGTCGCATGACCTATGAACACCATAAGCAGTAAAATCAGCCCAAAATCGCAGCGAATTTGCGATAAAATCACAACGCGTTTTCAGTGCCCTTTTCTGCACCTTTTCTCTTATCGGTTGAATGCCGATAACCCCATTTTCGGCGGCCAAAATTTCTTCATCCTTCTGAAAAATAGGTTCTGGCTGGTGTTTGGGCTTATTGAATATTTCCTGTTAACATACTGTACATATCTCAAGTATTATTATCTCTCTCTAAATTCCTCATGCACACTTGATTTGATTTGTGTAGTTGTGTAATTTCCCTATAGTACTTCAATTTATACAGAAAGTACCGAGAACATCTAGAAATGTTTGTAGAGCATGTAACAGTATGACGAATGAAGTTATTTGCAATGTTCCCCAGGAGGGGATTTTTCCCTCCTGGAGAAAGGTATAGTATAGTTCAGTATAGTTTCATATCTGTTAACCTGGCCGACCACAGATCCCTGTATGGAAGAACTTGCAGTCAATGGGGAACATTGTACTTGTGTTTTTTCATAGTGAACAATAATATTTTTAATCTGAAACAAAGCCCCAGACATTGTTAAAACCTGACAGGGGTTCCAATCCTTCCCCACGCTATACAACACTAAAAAAGAACATTTGGGCCAAAGATACTTTTTAAATTACAGTTTTATTAATTTCTTCAAATACTGATCCAAATCTTTGTTGAACAGCATCCAAGATATATACGCACACACAATGCATCCAGAAAGTATTCATATCGCTTCACTTTTTCCACATTTTGTTATTTTACAGCCTTATTTAAAAATTGATTAAATTAATTGTTTCCCTCAAAATTCTACAATTAATACCCCATAATGACAATGTGAAAGACGTTTGTTTGAAATCTTTGCAAGTTTATAAAAAAAAAAAAAAAAATCACATCTACATAAGTATTCACAGCCTTGGCCATGACACTCACAATTGAGCTCAGGGGCATCCTGTTTCTACTGATCCTTGAGATGGTTTTTACAACTGGTTTGGAGTCCACCTGTGGTAAATTCAGTTGATTGGACATAATTTGGAAAGGCACGCATCTGTCTATATAAGGTCCCACCACGTCAGAGCACAAACCAAGCCATGAAGTCCAAGGAATTGTCTGTAGACATCCGAGACAAGATTGTATGAAGGCACAGATCTGGGGAAGGGTACAGAAAATGTTCTGCAGCATTGAAGGTCCTAATGAGCACAGTGGCCTCCATCATACGTAAATGGAAGACATTTGGAACCACCAGGACTTTTCCTAGAGTAGGCCGCCCGGCCAAACTGAGCGTTAGGGGGAGAATGGCCTTTGTCAGGGAGGTGACCAAGAACCCGATGATCACTCTGACAGAGCTCCAGCGTTTCTCTGTGAAGAGAGGAGAACCTTCCAGAAGAACAACCATCTCTGCAGCACTCCACCAATCAGGCCTGTATGGTAGAGTGGCCAGACTTAAGCCACTCCACAGTAAAAGGCACATGACAGCCCACTTGGAGTTTGTCGAAAGGCACCTGAAGAACTCTCAGAGAAATGAGAAACCAAATTCTCTGGTCTGATGAAACAAAGATTGAACTCTTTGGCCTGAATGGCAAGCGTCATGTCTGGAGGAAATCAGGTACCGTTCATCACTTGGCCAATACCATCCCTACAGTGAAGCATGGTGGTGGCAGCGTCATGCTGTGGGGTTGTTTTTCAGAGGCAGGAACTAGGAGACTAGTCAGGATTGAGCGAAAGATGAATGCAGCAAGGTACAGAGACATCCTTGATGAAAACGTGCTCCAGAGCGCTCTGGACTTCAGACTGGGGCAAAGGTTCATCTTCCAACAGGACAACGACCCTAAGCACACAGCCAAGATAACAAAGGATTGTCTATGGGACAACTCTGTGAATGTCCTTGGGTGGACCAGCCAGAGCCCAGACTTGAACCAGATTTGAACATCTTTGAAGAGATCTGAAAATGGCTGTGCACCGACGCGCCCCATCCAACCTGATGGAGCTTGAGAGGTCCTGCAAAGAATAATGGGAGAAACTGCCCAAAAATAGGTTTGCCAAGCTTGTAGCATCATACTCAAAAAGACATGAGGCTGTAATTGGTGCCAAAGGTGCTTCAACAAAGTATTGAGCAAAAGCTGTGAATACTTATGTACATGTGATATATATATATTTTTTTAAATTTTTAATACATTTGCAGATTTGCACATTTGACGTGCAGTTTTCTTTCACATTGACATTATGGGGAATGGTTTGTAGAATTCTGAGGAAAATAATGAATTTAATAAATTTTGGAATAAGACTGTAACATAACAAAAAAT
Source organism: Lithobates clamitans (assembly GCA_037952925.1). Classification (NCBI taxonomy): domain Eukaryota; kingdom Metazoa; phylum Chordata; class Amphibia; order Anura; family Ranidae; genus Lithobates; species Lithobates clamitans. Next base: position 201,346 of record JBBGZY010000052.1, on the reverse strand, counting down.
GTGGAAAAAGCACAGGATCTAAGTTGCATGAGGTCCCGTATGAAGTTTCCACAGTCAGTGATAATTTGGGGAGCCATGTCATCTGCTGTATTGGTCCACTGTGTTTTATCAAGTCCAAAGTCAATGCAGCCCTCTACCAGTAAATTCTAGAGCACTTCATGCTTCCCTCTGCTGACCAGCTTTATGGAGATGCTGATTTCATTTTCCAGCAGGACTTGGCACCTGCCCACACTGCCAAAAGTACCAATACCTGGTTTAATGATCATGGTACGACTGTGCTTGATTGGCCACAAACTCACCTGACCTAAACCCCATAGAGAATCTGTGGGGTATTGTCAAGAGGAGGATGAGACCCCAGACCCAACAATGCAGACAAGCTGAAGGCCGCTATCAAAGAAACCTGGGCTTCCATAACACCTCAGCAGTGCCACAGACTGATCGCCTCCATGTCACACCGCATTGATGCAGTAATTCATGCAAAATGAGCCAAACCAACTATTGAGTGCCTACTATATTGTACGTGGACATACTTTTCAGTAAGCCAACATTTCTGTATTAAGAATCATTTTTTTATTGGTCTTATGTAATATTCAAATTTTCTAAGATACTAAATTTTGGGTTTTCACTTGTAGGAAATAATCATCAAAATTAAAAGAAAGAAATGCTTAAAATATATCACTCTGTGTGTAATGAATCTATATAAAATATGAGTTTCACTTTTTGAATTGAATTGCTGAAATAAATTCACTTTTTGATGATATTCTAATTTCATGAGATGCACAAAAGGGACTCAAACTACTTGGCATACATCTTCCCATGAAGGAATTTCCCACCTTCCTTATCAAAGTGGTAACCACCATCAAGTATGCGTATTTACTGGGGATAGCAGTAAAAATTCCTTGCGTACTTGCCAGCAGTGCTCAGTTGTTGGGTGGAGTGTGGCCATTTGTTGGCTGGTTTGCAAGGTCCTGTTTTGTTCCAGAAGTCCATCCAATATTGTTGGAAGCGTGCTGCTTGTGTGACATTATAAGTTAGCAAATATTTGAAATGTAAGACATTGCTGTCTGTGAGAATAGACCACAACTAGCAATGACAACTACCTCCTGCTATCGCCCTGATTTCCAGTGACAGCATTTTAACATCCATCAGTGATTTTATTAATCATCGAACAGGTTTACATGTGAGAGCTCTAAACAAATGCTGTGATTGCAAGCCGATTCCTTCTTGTTGTGTTCTAAAATAGGTCAGGCAGAGTATTGTGCAGCCAAGTCCATATCATAAGAATGAGTCAGACTATATTGGCGGTATATGACCTTTATACCTGCCAGTAATGCACAATACATTTATTTCCTTATTGTTCTCTGGCATCCGACAGGTATTTCAATGACTGTTCACAGTGCACGTTGATATCCTGTAGTAGATCTGCTGGGAGTAGTTAAGCCTTTATTGAAGTTACATGGAAGACTTGAAGAGTCCCTGTATAAGTTTGTGTAAATCGTCTGTTTTACTGCAACACAGTGGAGTACAAAACATTTCTGTAACCAAATATTTTTTTCCTAATCCACGCAGAAAGTATCGTTAAAGAAGATCTTCAGTTCCCCCAAAAAATAATTCCGCAGCTACAAATACTGTTGCTGCTGACTTGTACTAAAAGGACACTTATCTGTCCAGGGATCCAGCACTGTCCTCACCCGAACCAATTCTTCAAAGCCATTTAGGTCCCCAGTGCTGGCATTTTTACCAAGGGAATCCAACTGTGACTTCTTGTGGCTTCACAACCGGCTTCGCACTGTGCATGAACAAGCTGGGCTTTGTGAATGGTTCCATAGCCTTCTGGAACCAGTGACGTGTCCCAGAAGGTTGCGGGCAAAGACACAATGGCCAAACTCCCTAGGTGATCTGGGCAGACGTGGGAGTGGGTACCCGTAAAAACGAAGTACTGATCGCCCACCCCCCCTCCAAATAAATAAATGTGTCTAAAAGTGGTAAAGGGGGAGGTGGAGAAGCAGAACTTCCCCTTTTTTGGGTTAAGGTCTACTTTAACCTGATGGCAAATTTATAGCTTAAACACATCAAGAATAGGAGGAGATGATAATTCTATTTCTGTTTTTCCTGTAGGTGTCTATCATTGCCTGATGTTCCAGAAAAGTTAACAAAGGAAGGGGCAATTCTCTTGCCGGTGCCAACTGCATCCTGAAAGATTGCTCTTCAACACAGCAACAAGATGGCAACGGACAGCCCAGAGTCTTTAATGACCATCTGTACTGATTTCTGCCTCCGAAACCTAAAGGGGACCTTGTGCTACCTCTTAGACAATGAGGTCCTGAAGCTACATCCAGATATCTTCTTACCCAGCGAGATCTGTGACCGGCTGGTGAATGAGTATGTTTATGCACTTGACAATATAAATATTAGCACTTTGGGGCAGATTGATGGCTGAAAGCGAAAATCTCATCTTCCTACATGTGCTAAACGGCATTCCCCAAAATTTTTACAACCTTCGTAGTGTCTGAATATCATCTGCATTGATACTAGTTGTCCCTTGTATGGATGGTACAATCAGTTATGTTTGGCCAGATACAATGATGATATTATAAATATCAAATATTGACCTTGGATACTGCATATAGGTTTGTTTAACTACTTAACCCCCAGACCAGTTCACTTACAAGAAATGTACAAATCTGCTTTTTTTGCTAGAAAATTACTGTACTTAGAAACCTCAAACATTATTATTATTATTTTTGTAAGTGGAGGCCCTAAAGAATAAAATCCTTGTTGCAATTTTCTATGTTGCACAATATTTGCACAGTGGTTTATCAAATGGGAAATTTTAGGAAACCATACACTTTAATGAATTGTAGTGCAGAAAAACATAATATAAGACTGAATTGTTTGGTAAAATATAAAAGACGATGTTACACGAGTAAATAGATACCCAACATGTAACGCTTGAAAATTGTGTACGAGAATGGTGACAAACTAAAAATCTCCATTGGTGGCGCTTTACAGGTTACCAGTTTAGAGTTACACAGGAGGTCTGGTGCTAGAATTATTGAGTTCGCTCTTACGTTTGCAGTGATACCTCACGTGTGGTGCGATTTCGCATTTATTTATGTGCGGAACCTATATGGGCGCGAGGACGGGGACGCTTTTATTTTTTATTCTATTATTTTACATAAAGTAATTTTTTTCATGGTACCTTTATTTATTTATGTATTTATTATAATATAATCATTTTTTTTTTAATCAACTTTATTGCTATCACGAGGGATGAAAAACATCCCTTGTGATAGCATGGGCCTTGACAGGTCCTCTTCATGGAGAGATCTGGGTCTTTTAGACCCCAGATCTCTCCTCTGGCCTTCAAAGCAGCTTATAAAACTGCAATTGGTTTGATTGGCTGCTTTACAAGCGGGTAAAAGCTTGTAAATAAACTGAAAGTAACAAAATCCTCATTGCTTACAGCTTGTGACCTCACAGACGGGGTGGGACAATGCTGGTTCCTCTCCCTCTGTCCAATGCAGCCGATACTGCCAGTCGGATCGGTCCTTGGCTCCCTGGTGGGATGGGAGAGCCCAAGAAAGGCAGCGGGAGAAAGGTGGACCACCTTCCACCACTTGTAAAACTGATTAAGATCACTTTTGCAAATAAGTGAATCGCCAACTGACGAAAACGCAGCCTCAACCATGATCCCAGTATAACCACCTCAATATAGTATATATAAGTACAGCCGTATTAGGGTGGTTAAAGAGAACATTCACCAATGGGCATTTGTATTAATGTGAATCTCTACTTATGAATTTGTTTTACTAGTAGATCCGTACCTCCCCATGATTTACTTGACTTTTGCTATTTATTTGTATTCTGTCCCTGTCAGAGCAAAGTGTTATCCTATATCCTACCTGAGCTTAGCACTAGGGATGCACCGAAATTTTGGTGGTCAAAACATATTGTTAATAATTTAATTTTCAGCATATTGCTGAAAGAAAACAAGTGCTGATAATTGGGCATGCGCAGTAGCGGTGGCCACGCTGCCGGGTGCCACCCATTGTTGGGTGTCAACCTGGCGGCTCAAGGTCCAGTCCTCCCGGTCTTGTTCTCCCCTCTCTCCTCCTCTCCCGGCAGATCGGCGATGTCCCTGTGTCAGGGAGCTGAATTTCCTGGGCCACAGTAACAATGTCCCGCCTCCTGTGATAGACAGCACACCGATCCAATGCTGGGACATTGAATCAGTGTGACGTAATCACTGGAGGCGGGACATTATTACTGTGGCCCGGGCAGTTCAAATCCAGCTCCATGACATAGAGGGAGATCGCCGCTCTGATCCATCCACAGGCAGACTGCATCTGACAGGCACAGGTGAGAGGCTGCATCTTATGGGCACAGGCAGGCTGCATCCCCAGGCACTGGTTAGAGGCTGCATCTTATGGGCACAGGCAGGCTGCATCCCACAGGCACTGGTTAGAGGCTGCATCCCACAGGCACTGGTTAGAGGCTGCATCCCACAGGCACTGGTTAGAGGCTGCATCCCACAGGCACTGGTTAGAGGCTGCATCCCACAGGCACTGGTTAGAGGCTGCATCCCACAGGCACTGGTTAGAGGCTGCATCCCACAGGCACTGGTTAGAGGCTGCATCCCACGGGCACTGGTTAGAGGCTGCATCCCACGGGCACTGGTTAGAGGCTGCATCCCACGGGCACTGGTTAGAGGCTGCATCCCACAGGCACTGGTGAGGCTGCCTTGATCTCTTTAATCATGTCTGCAGTCTCTGACTTCTCCTGTATCATGTCTGCTAGAGGTGCACCAAATGGAAATTTTGCTAATACTATTAGCAATGTGTTTAAATTTAAGTAAGAGATTGCAGACATGATACAAGAGATGGTTAGAGACCTGCATTTTTATTGAGCTTTTCTTGCACTAAAGGGGCCAATGATGGCCAACAATAAATTCATATTAATTCAAATTGATGATATTAATTAAAAAGTCGAATACTATACAATTATATATAAAAATATAAATATTTTTTTACATTTTTTTTTAAAAACTGTCATTTTCGGCAAAGTGCATCCTGCATTTTCGGGTTTCGTCACCAAAATTTCCATTCGGTGCTCCCCTACTTAGCACCATAATGGACTCTCTCAAAAATTATCCTATAATAAAGGAACTGTCAGGATTTTATAAAAAACCAAAGGCAGCAGCCTGGATAGCATGTCAGTTATCAGCCCCAAGCTCAGGGCACAGATCGGCTTCCTTGGGGCCTGTGATACCTACTGCAAAGTTCTTCTACTTGTCAAAGGACTTGGCCCACCAGGTAGATCCAGCTAATGATCCATGCATGTCCTTTCTGCATTGTTCATTGGGATGGTATCTTTCAAATCAAACAAGAAAACTTCTCCAAAAATGAATGCTACATATTAGAAAAAAAATACATTTTAAATAAATGAATAATTGTATTATAACTAATAAAATCAATCAAATATACATGACAGAGTATGAAAATCTAATATATCAGAATTGCCCCAAATAGTCCCACGGTCGGGTCTGTGATGTTCCCCCGCGTGAATCAAATGACACAATTTTATGGTATAGCACAGTCTTTTTAAAGCATTGGCATTTTATAGAGGAAAAGTGCATGGGCCTCGTAGATGCTCAGTTTAAAGGAGTTGTAAAGGCAGAAGGTTTTTTATCTTAATGCATTCTATGCATTAAGATAAAAAAACCTTCTGTGTGTAGCATCCCTCCCAGCACCCCTCAATTGCCTACCTGAGCCCCTTCTCTCTCCAGCAATGTCCACGAATCCCCTCAGCCATCCCGAACACTCCTCCTGATTGGCTGAGACAGAGCAGTGACACAATTGGCTCCCATGGCTGTCAATCAAATCAAGTCATCCAATCAGGGGAGAGAGGGGGGTGGGGCCAGATTGGGGCTCTGGGTCTAAATGAATGAATGGATACAATCTGACTCGGCTTGAGTGTCCCCTGTAGCAAGCTGCTGGCTGAAGGGGCATTTAAGGGAGGGGCTAGGAGCAGCAAAGAGGGACCCTAGAAGAGGAGGATCTGGGCTACTCTGTGCAAAAGAAGAGGTAAGTACAACATGTTTGTTATTAAAAAAAAAAAAAAAAAAAACAAGCCTTTACAATCACTTTAACTACTTCCCACTCGGGCAATTTCTCTCCTACATGTAAAATTCATCATTTTTTTTTTGCTAGAAAATTACATAGAACCCCCAAACATTATATATGTTTTTTTAGCAAAGACCCTAGAGAATACAATGGCGGTCATTGCAGCTTTTTACCTTGCACGGTATTTACGCAGCAATTTTTCGAACCTGTTTTTTTTTGGAAAAAAACAGTTTCATGCTTTAAAAAAAAACCAAATCATTAAAATTAGTCCAATTTTTTTGCATAATGGAAAAGATTAAGTTACGCCGAGTAAATAGATACCTAACATGTCACGCTTCAAAATTGCACACGCTCGTGTAATGGCGCCAAACTTCGGTACTTAAAAATCCCCATAGGCGATGCTTTAACATTTTTTACTAGTTACATGTTTTGAGTTACAGAGAAGGTCTAGGGCTAGAATTATTGCTCTTGCTCCAACGTTTGCGGCGATACCTCACATGTGTGGTTTGAACACTGTTTTCATATGTGGGCTGGACTTACACATGTGTTCGTTTCTGCGTGCGAGCACATGGGGACAGGGGCGCTTAAAATTTTTTTTTCTGTTGTTAATTTTACTTTCATTTTTTTAGTTTGACACTTTAAAAAAAAAAAAATTTGGATCACTTTTATTCCCATAACAAGGAATGTAAACATCCCTTGTAATAGGAATATGGCACGATCGGTCCTCTTTACAGTGCGATATAAGGTCAATTAGACCCCACATCTCACCTCTAGGCTGGAAAACCTGAAATAAAAAAATAAAACGATCTCGGCTTCTCAGCCGAGGCAGCTCTATTTGTTTTAATACAGAGGCCGGGCGTGACGTCATAACATCGTGCCCCGCCTCCGAATGATCATAGAGGTTCTGGCGACCATCTGGTCCGCCAGAAGTCTCTATGGTCACCATCAGGGGCCGGCGGATCCGTTCTCCGATTCACCGATGGAAGCGGTGAGTCGGTAGAAGCATCAGAGTGGCGGGGCGTCCCCTCTTGCTGCCTGTAAGAACGATCAAGCGGCGGAACAGCCACTATGATCGTTCTTATGGTGTAGGGAATCGCCGGCTGAAAAAGACGATATCTGAATGATGCCTGTAGCTGTACCCATCTTTCAGATATACCCCCGCAAAGTTAAGGACGTCATGTGACGTACCTTGGGCGGTAAGAGGTTAACTGCAATAACATGTATTAATACTGTAATCTGAAGTAGTCCTAGATTATAAGTGTAGATGCTGCCCCTAATAACAATCTCTAATATGCCCCAAAACATATCTAATATGAGGTTGCTAAGGGCAGTATCTCCACTTTTTGAAGTCTCAGTTTTTATAGTGCAACAGTCAGTATAGATGCATTGTGACAGGGTGTACACGTTATGATCTAGGCCTTTTCTGTTCCAGGTACATCGAGTTGGTGAATGCAGACAGTGGTTTTGAGCCACATGAAAGCTTTTTTACCTTGTTCTCAGAGCCACAGAGCACAAGACTCACCCGGCTACATTTAAGGGAGGACATTGTCCAGGATCAAGACCTAGAAGCCATCTGTAAACAAGTAAGCATGGAACAGGAGTCAATAGGATGTCAAATGCACCTGCAATCAATTCTAAATGATCTTAAATTTGTCCAAAATGTATATTCAATGCACAATGCATTTGCAGCCCAAATCCTGTTGGCTGCAGTCCTTAAAACAGTGGTTTAAAGGGACAAGGGACTACGTCAGGGAGGCATTCAGTATGGGTGACCATTGATCTGCTTCACCATCACTGAACAAGTAATCAAGCTTTTTGGACCCTTTTACCAAATAATAAAAGCTGGAGCTGAGCAAAAGTACAGACTTACCTCAATGAGGTTAGAGAAGGCTCCCCACTGGAGGGATGATTAACATTTGTTTGGATATCATGAATGATATAGTAAGGATAGCTCAGGATTCTCTTCCTTCTCATTTAGAGCAAACATGAAGGCAGATAAATATTTAAATGGGCTGTATATTAAATAATAATGTCCTTAAAGTGTTTCTATAGCCAAAAAATTTTTCAACAGGTATTGCCTAAAACTTGTTTTCTTGATCGTACAGTAAACAGGCATAATCATGGATGACTGGGTTGTATCTTGTTACCTTCATGTGATTGGACACTGGCAAACAGAGCAAGCCCAGCATCCAATTTCTTTACAAGCCCTGGACTTCAAAGCCAGCTACGTCCGGATGCAAGCACCCCTCTCAGTGACAGGGCCACCCAATTCAAGTGGTTAGATGTCTCTTGGCGGTTTCAACCACCTAGATCCATAAAATGTATATCAGGGAGGAAAAAAGAACATCTCCACAATCTATGCACATTTCACATACATTATCCCAATAAACCCTGCAGGTACAGAAACAATCCTGTTCTTAAAATGCACTCCTTTGCCCTGTTGTGAGATAACAACACTCAACAGTTGTGTGGATTAAGTGCTGTCAACCCTGCCCAATTTTGTTTTGCTAAACTAATGGAGACCCTCCCACTCCTACATTTCCGCAACATAAAGGGTAATCATTCTGTAGTTCCAAGATCAGGACTGTAAGGGTTAAAGGATAAGTTCACCTTTTGTAAAAAAAGAAAATAAAAATGCACATAATTTTGCTGGTAAAAAAAAATGTGCATTTATTATTTTTGTTACTAGGAGCCTGCAAAGCATTGCCAATTATGTCAGAAAATCCGCGCTTAGGAAATTAGGTTGCAGCCTCCCCTAATGGGTTCCCAAGAGAACTTGCAGGAATAGTTTAGAGTGGTTGGGGAAACGGCGCTACTCTCTATGGCCTTAACTTATTTAGGATTTAAAATATTTCGGCTCAGCTTCAAGCCTAATTTATATAGTGTCAGAGTGTGGGTCTCAGAAATATCGTTTTACCAAAATCGTGTAAAAAAGGTGATTCTAAAATATAATCGTGTAATAAAATCGTGTGTGAAAGTCGTGTAGAAAAGAAGAAAGGAAAGTGACACCTTGCAAATATTCACTAGGTGTGTGAGTTTATGACCTATTAAAGTAATAGGAGGGTAATGATGAGAGATGCTGGCATGCAGCTCCACTAAGAACACAATGGAATGCACACCCACCCTCATCCATCCATCCAAAAATAAATTTGTACCTGGTATAAATCAAAAATGAAAGTCTATAATAAAACACGTGAATAATCTAAAGTACAGAACTCTCCAACCTAGATGTAGACACTATGGATATGTGCACACCCTAAGACGTACAAGAAAATAATAAAATGTCCACAATGGTTGCATAATATAAGTGTTCAGTGTATAGTCCAAATCTTTAAACAAACGTAATAGCATAAAAGCAATATGTGAAAGGGAAATTCATCCACAGATTCCACAGGATCAGGTGACTTTAGTGCACAGCAGGTATGGTAACTTGGTGCTCCCCCAATGTGTCCCCACTCACCGAATATAGTTACCCCTGCAGGGGTAATAGGCATAGAGTGGGCAGTTATGCGGAGCCACGCTCTTACATCATACCCGGAACTATCTAGCTTGGAACGCAGGTGGCACGCAGGTGGCACGCACGCCACGTACTGGCCTTCCGTACATTGCTCCTGTGTTTCCTAGCCAATCATCGCCATAGCGATTGTGCTTTTTATGCATTTAGTTTTAAATAAATCCTTTTTACTACACTATGGGAGCCCCTTGTTGTTTTCTCCCGTGAGGACTGTGTTGTCTGTGGCCGAGGTGGAGCCCTAATTGGAGTACATTCCGGAACCTCCGTGAAGAAACGTACAGGCTGCCGGAGGTACAGACGATCTAATACAGCCACCTAAGGAGAAAACCCAGATAGAGCTGCCCACTCTATGCCTATTACCCCTGCAGGGGTAACTATATTCGGTGAGTGGGGACACATTGAGGGAGCACCAAGTTACCATACCTGCTGTGCACTAAAGTCACCTGATCCTGTGGAATCTGTGGATGAATTTTCCCTTTCACATATTGCTTTTATGCTATTACGTTTGTTTAAAGATTTGGACTATACACTGAACACTTATATTATGCAACCATTGTGGACATTTTATTATTTTCTTGTACATCTTATTAGGGTGTGCACATATCCATAGTGTCTACATCTAGGTTGGAGAGTTCTGTACTTTAGATTATTCACGTGTTTTATTATAGACTTTCATTTTTGATTTATACCAGGTACAAATTTATATTTGGATGGATGGATGAGGGTGGGTGTGCATTCAATTGTGTTCTTAGTGGAGCTGCATGCCAGCATCTCTCATCATTACCCTCCTATTACTTTAATAGGTCATAAACTCACACACCTAGTGAATATTTGCAAGGTGTCACTTTCCTTTCTTCTTTTCTACACGACTTCTACACACGATTTTATTACACGATTATATTTTAGAATCACCTTTTTTACACGATTTTGGTAAAACGATATTTCTGAGACCCACACTCTGACACTATATAAATTAGGCTTGAAGCTGAGCCAAAATATTTTAAATCCTAAATAACTTGAGGCCATAGAGGGTAGCGCCGTTTCCCCAACCACTCTAAACTATTCCTGCAAAGCATTGCACTCGCGATCAGCAGATCACGTGTGCAATGCAGGGCTCTTGCAGACTGTCAGTGTAAGCTGTCTGTTTGTACCTCGTACGGGCAGGCAGTTCCACAATCAAAGGAAGCATCAATGAACTACCTAGAGCGCTCAACAACGCCCTGGTAGTTCTTTGAGAACTACCAGCCGACGGCCACAAAGGATTGACAGTACTTGCAGTCCTCACATTCACAGAACTCTGTGAATAAATGATGCGGCTGGGTGGGCGGAGCCCCACAAGGTAACGGTTTTTTAATTTTTTATTTTTTTTGTGACAGCGAGTGTTGGGAGAAGATCCCTTGCTCACTGTCACAATGGAGGATCTGGGGCTGCGGGGGCTGCTGCAATATGGGTATAACATGTTCCAAAAGGTAAACTTAATAATAATAATCCTCTTTATTTTATATAGTGCCTTTTAAAGGTGGCTTCTCAAAGCCCTTTACAAGGAAAACAGAAGGAATACACAGGATAACATAACATAAGGGAAAAAAGGGACAATTAAGTGAAAGCTTGTCTAAAGAAAAACTCTTTAGATTTGATGTGAATGAGTTTAGAGAAGATGACTCTCTGACGTTCTTAGGAAGTGAATTCCAGAGTTTTGGAGCATAGCAGGAGAAGGCTCTGTCCCCCACTGAGTGTAGGTGAGTAGGGGCAACACACAGTATACCAGAATTTGAGGAGCGGAGGTTATGAGGGGAGGTAAGTTGAAATAATTTGAACTTAGTGCACAAGTCACAGGACAGCTCTGAATGTCTGACATTAGCAATAAGTATTTTTGCACTTCTTGAACAGATATAATAAAGTGCTTTCACTGATATATATTTAAAGGGGTTGTAAACCCTCATGGTTTTTCACCTTAATGCATTCTATGCATTAAGGTGAAAAACCTTCTGTAGTGCTGCAGCCCCCGTTTTTTATTTACCTGAACCCGATCTTTCTCCAGCCGGGAACGAGCACACCAGCTCTAGCTGGTGTCTCGTGTCCTGATTGGATAGATTGATAGCAGCGCAGCCAATGGCTCCCACTGCTGTCAATCAAATCCAATGACGCAGGCTCTTGGGGGCGGGGCCGAGTCCTGCATTCTGTGTGAATGGACACAAAAGCAGGACTCGGGAGCGAGCCCGCATGGGTGTCGACCTTAAGGAAGAGCCTTCTCAAACGTGGGCACTCGATGCGAGGAGGAGCCACCAGTGCTGCCGGGGGACCCCAGAATAGGTAGATCAGGCCACTCTGTGTAAAATGAACTGCACGGTGGAGGTAAATATAACATGTTTGTTATTTAAAAAAAAAAAAAAAAACAACCGTTTACAACCCCTTTAACAGACCCAGTAGGAAAAAAAATAGAAGTTTAGGGTTTACATTCACTTTAATTTTAGCTGATATAAAACCAGTTTTTTATGCATCTCCTCAACTTCAGACTGGTTGCCATTGGCAACAGCTCTGCTTCTTTTTTTTCTTGCACTTTAAAGTGGTTGTAAAGCCTAAACATTTTTTACCTTTTAATACATTTCCTGCATTGAGTTGATCTTTCTCCTCATTTACCAGCTAGTACAAGGTGTCAAGTCAGATCACCAAAGTGCCTTTTGGCTATGTGATACTCGTTCAAACAGATTTGTTTACAGCTTGTGTTATAGTAGAACGCTTGTCATCTGATCTACGACCGGTGTATTTAGTGTTGCTTGTTGTCGATGGTATCCTTGCATAATAATGCGGCGTGGTGTCTTATCTGTGAGAGCTGCAGCAGAGTATCTGTTAAAATACAGCGGTAGCAGATAGACATCTACTACAGTACTTACCAGATGACAGATAATGGAGAGAGGCTTAGATCGTAATTTAAAAAATTAAACCGATGACTATATGTAGTGTTGTATTCTATGCCAAAGTGTTCATACAATGTTGTGTGTCCTCGGACCATGCCCTTTGACTAAATAAAAGATTTGAAAAAAAAAAAAAGACTTAGATCAAGCGCATTAAATACCCGACAAAGACTTATGGTATCTTAAAAGGTTGAAACTCGATAAAGGACACAATGTTTATTGTAAATGCATAAGAAGTAACTTAATTAATGTGTTTATCTGTAGTATGAACAAGTGTATTGCCTTCAAATAAAAATGTAAAATATCTGCTAGGCAGGGTGTGTCCATCTGTCGCATCTACAAATATGTGTGATCACATACAGTGGCATTTCATTCAGCTTGCATGAATGGTTCTCCCATTTGTGTAACAAATGTTTTCTAAAAGCGAATGGAATTCTAGAATGCATCGCTAGAGGGGTCACCAGCAGAAGGTTCTTATTCCCCTGTATAGATCTTTAGTGAGATCGCATTTAGAATACTGTGTCCAGTTCTGGAGACCTCACAGAAAGATATTGATAATATATAACAAGTCCAGTGAAGGTTGACAAAAATGGTGAAGGGTCCGGGGGATAAAACCGGGAGAGACTTCAGGAACTTAATATGTTCAGTCTGGAGAAAAAGAAGGGAAAGGGGAGATGTGATAGAAACATTTTAAAGTGATATTAAAGGTTTACTTTTAAAAAAAAAAATAACAAACCCGAGTGGCCCCGATCCTCCTCGGGTCCCACGCCAGTGCTCCTGGCCCCTCCCCCTTGATGAGTGCCCCCATTGCAAGCCTCTTGCAATGGGGGCACTCATGAGAGCTGACTCCTGAGCCGCTTCTGTGTGTCCATAAGACACACAAAGTGTCTCTCGACCCCCCCCCCCCCTCTCCCGATCACTCCTCACTGGCTATGATTGGCTCCTACTGCTGTGTCTAAGCCAAGATAAAGGGATAGACCCGGATGAGCCATTGCTCTCATCTCACTGAATCAAGATTGGGCTCAGATAAGTATTCGGGGGTGGGCTGAGGAGGATGCTGCAAACAGAAGGTTGTTTACCTTCATGCGTTGAATGCATGAAGGTAACAAACCTTCAGTCTTTACAACGACTTTAAATACATCAAGGGAGTAAATAAAGAGCAAGAGGGCAGCATTTTCAATCTAAAAACCAAGACCAATAACACGAGGACATGACCTCAAACTAGCAGGAGGAAAGTTTAAAACTAATTTTAAGCCTCATACACATGATCGGACTTTGTACAAACTTTCCCATGGATTTTTGTACAAAGAGCGTTGGCCGTAAACTAATTAAGCATACACATGGCAGGACTTTTTCGGCAACAAACACGAACGTAGTGGCGTTTCAACGTACTGACAACACTTCAAAAAGAGGACATTCAATTCTCAGACTAAAAAGTTAACAAAAAACATGTATGAATTAAAATAAACGGGCAGACTTGGTGGACCACTTGGTCTTTTTTTTTTTTTCTGCCGTTACTTTTCTATGTTTCCAAATAGACCCCTTATTATGTCATTGTTCAATTAGGGTAGAGGGTTTTTCTTATCGTACATCACGCGACACAGAGACATAATTACTATGTGGGTTATAGGCCACCTTCAGGTGATGGACACTGGCATGCCCTAAGACAAAAAGTGCACTACCTATATAACCCCTCCCACTACTGGGAGTACCTCAGTTTTTTTGCCAGTGTCTAAGGTGTTGGTCACGAGTAAAGATGTGCTGTGCTGAGCTCCACTGGAGCAATCCTTGCTGGGGCTAGCCATGCTGACCGGATCCATTCAAAGTGTCTCTTCTGGCCATCTTCTGGTCTGGGCATTGATAGCAACAATTGTGCTGGACTATAGACCTAGCAGTGTATGCATTCCTTCTGGTAGTGCCTCTGCTTTGTGCATCAGGCTATGAGCGGAAGGGGGACAAGGAACACCTCAAAGGGTTCTAAAGGATCGATTGTTTTACGGCAACCTAAATCCATGTCTAAAAAAATGACATCCTCCTCCTGAGAGTGATGCGATGGTCAGAGTGAGCCGTCAGGGGGGGACTGGTGTTGCAGCAGCTCTGGACACTTCAGCCCCTATATTTATTACTCAGGAGGTTTTTTTCTTCTACCATTTTAAGTTTGGAACAGAAGATTGATGCTATGTTCGCTTCCCACAGTGGGCCCCAGCGTAGCAGATCCCTGTCCATTGCTCAGGACCCTCATACTGAGGAACAAGGGGCAGGAGATCATTCAAAGGATCAGGAAGAGGCTGATGACACCTCTGCCGAAGATCCTAATATGGAGGGAGTAGCCTCACAAGAGAGACTGTTGGTACACTCCCTTACTAAGTTGGTTCGCTCAACTTTTTTATTGCCTTTAGCGCAGTCTATTGATGAGCCCACCTCTGGTTTGGGATCACTAAAGCCTCCCCAATCTGTGGATGCCTTTCCTATCCATTCATGGCTAAAAAAAAGCTGATGTATTCTGAGTGGGAGCACCCAGATAAACAGTTTTTTCCTCCAAAAAAGTTTTCTATACTTTATCCTATGAAGGAGGAATTCTATAAAAAATGGGGGGTTCCAGCAATTGATGCTGCTATATCCTCGGTAAATAAAAACCTCACTTGTCCTGTAGACAATGCGCAAATGTTGAAATCCAACAGACTAAAAGTTGGAATTTCTTTTTAAATAGCAGGCCCAGCAATTGGCTGGCATATCAGAGGCACTGTGTTTCACAGTGGATGCTATGCAAGATTCTATTATTCAAGCCTCACGGCTTATGCTAGGGCTGGTACATATGCGCAGAGTCCTATGGTTGAAGAATTGGTCAGCCGAAGCACCATGTAAAAAGCTCTTGGCCGGTTTCCCATTTCATGGTGAACAGTTGTTTGGCGACGATCTGGATAAGTATATCCAAAGAATTTCTAATGGTAAAAGTTCTCTTTTACCAGTAAAGAAGAAATTTAAACGTTTTTCCTTTTTAAACGTGCATCTTCTCCAGTGCCAGGAGCATCCACCTCCAGACATTCTCGACGACCTCCACCGTCGGGTTCAAGGGAAAGACCTCAGGGGCATTCCCAGGGCCAAAAGAGGGCTTGGGGCAGGAAGCCAGCTAAGCAAAATACTAAAGCCTCCTTATGAAGGAGCACCCCCGTTTGCTCGGGTGGGGGGAAGGCTTCTACAATTTTCAAAGATCTGGCAGGAACATTGTCAGGACAGATGGGTGGCTTCCTCAATTTCTCTAGGTTACAAACTAGAATTCTGAGAATTCCCGTCAACCCCGTTTTTTAAAAACAAATGTTCCCAGAGATCCAGGGAAAAGAATATCTCTTTCTGGCTCTGCATCATCTCTTGTCTCAGAAAGTGATATCAGAGGTTCCCACAGAAGAGCAGGGATCAGGGTTTTATTCAAACCTCTTCACGGTACCAAAACCAAACTGGGAGGTAAGACCCATTTTAGATTTCAAGGATCTAAACCGTCACTTGAATATCCATTCCTTTCACACGGAGTCAATCCGATCGGTTGTCTACATTCTACAAGGAGGAGAATTTTTGGCATCGATCGATATCAAAGATGCCTATCTCCATGTGCCAATTTTTCCCATTTATCAGAAGTTTCTACACTTCGGGGTAGAGAATTGTCATTTTCAGTTTGTGGCTCTGCCATTTGGTCTAGCCACCGCAACGCGACTGTTCACGAAGATCCTGGCTCCTCCTTTAGCCAGGTTAAGGGCTCAGGGTATAACAATTCAAGCCTACCTAAACGATCTGCTTTTGGTAGATTAGTCAGTCACCTGTCTAAACCAAAGTTTAATCTCAGTCGTTGGCTACCTAGACTTCCTAGGCTGGATTCTCAACCTAGAAAAATCCTCCTTAAAACCTTCAATGAGATTACAGTACTTGGGGCTGATCATAGATACCGCTCAAAAGAAGGTATTCTTAGCCCAGGGAAGGATCAGCTCCATAAAGGAACTGATTTGACTTGTCAAAACAAAGAGAAATCCTTCCATTCGACTGTGCATGAAATTGTTAGGAAAGATGGTGGCCTCCTTCGAGGCCGTTCCTTATGTGCAGTTTCATTCAAGACTGCTGCAAAACAGTATTCTGTTGACCTGGAACAAGAAGATCCAGGCTTTGGACTTTCGAATGTACTTTATCTCCCGAGGTGCGTCAGAGCCTCAGTTGGTGGTTGATATCCAGCAACCTTCAACAGGGAAAATCCTTTCTACCAGTATCCTGGAAAGTGGTAACAACGGATGCCAGCCTTTTAGGCTGGGGAGCAGTCCTGGAAGAGGCTTCTGTCCAGGGGAAGTGGTTCAAGTCAGAAAGGACCTTACCCATCAATATTCTAGAAATTCGGGCGGTACGTCTGGCCCTAGAGGCCTGGACGCTCAGATTATGAAATTGTCCTGTCAGGATTCAATCCGACAATGCCACAGCTGTGGCTTACATCAATCACCAAGGGGGCTTGAGAAGTCGTGCAGCCCAAAAGGAAGTGAATCATGTTCTATCTTGGGCAGAAAGCAACATTCCTTGCCTATCGGTGATTTTCATTCCAGGGATAGAAATTTGGCAGGCGGACTACTTGAGTTGCCAACAATTGTTTCCGGGAGAATGGTCCCTTCACCCCGACATCTTTCTGTCAATATGTCAAAGATGGGGTGTTCCAGATGTGAATCTGTTCGCGTCCAGATTCAACAACAAAGTCCACAACTTTGTGTCAAGGACAAGGGATCCGCTGGCATGCGGAACAGACGCCTTGGTCTTTCCATGGGATCAGTTTTCACTGATATATGCGTCTCCTCCAGTTCTGCTGCTTCTGCGCCTTCTTCGCAGGATCAAGCAGGAAGGGAAAGAGGTGATTCTGGTGGCCCAAGTGTGGCCCAGAAGATCTTGGTTTGCGGAGATCATAAAGATGGCGGTAGGGGACCCTTGGACCCTGCCGCTGTGGCCAGACCTTCTTGCGCAAGGTCCTACCTTACAAATGCTAAATTTAACGGTTAGACTATTGAAACACACATTCTAAAGGACCGTGAGTTATCTCCTTCAGTAGTGTCTACTTTGGTTAATGCTAGGAAGCCGGCCTCCAGAGTTATGTACTATAGAGTCTGGAAGGCATAGGTCTCCTGGTGAGGATCCAGGGGTTGGCACCGCAGAAAATATGTCATAGGTAGGATCCTTGAATTCCTGCAGATGGGACTGGAAATGAAGCTTGCCTTGAGTACTATCAAGGGCCAGGTCTCTGCCTTATCATTATTGTTTCAACGGCCTCTTACTTCTCGCTCTCTGGTTCGTAACTTTATTCAGGGGGTAACACGGATTAATCCTCCCGTCAGGACATCCCTGAACCCTTAGGATTTGAATTTAATCAGAATCTTATCGGCATTACAGAAACAGCCTTTTGAGCCTATACGGGATATTCCCTTGGTTCTTTTGATGAGAGAGATAATTTTTTTGGTTGCCATATCCTCTGCCAGAAGGTTATCGGAATTGGCGGCTCTTTCAAGTAAAGAGCCGTATTTGATTATTCATAAGGGTAAGGTGGTATTGCGGCCTCATCCAGAATTCCTACCACAGGTAGTGACAGGTTTTCATTTAAACCAGGATATTGTTCTGCTTTCTTTTTTCCCAGAACCTCGATCTAGGGAACAGAAGTCCCTACATTCCCTTGATGTAGTGACAGCGGTCAAGGTCTATTTAAAGGTGACTGCTTAGATTCGCAAAACAGATGTTTTGTTTGTATTGCCAGAAGGTCCTAAAAGAGGACAGGCAGCATCAAAATCTACTATTTCCAAATGGATTCGTCAAGTGATTGTTCAAGCTTACGGTCTAAAGAGGAAGATTCCTCCTTTTCATGTTAAAGCACACTCCACCAGGGCTGTTAGTGCTTCTTGGGCAGTGCATCACCAGGCCTCCATGGCTCTGCAAGGCCGCAACTTGGTCTTCAGTCCATACATTTACCAGATTCTATCAAATCGATGTAAAAGGATATTCATGAGGATATTGCCCTTGGGCGCAGTGTACTGCAGGCTGCAGTATGAGTCATCAAATCTCTTAATGCCCTACTTTTTTGTTGTGTCTACCTCCCTTCAGTTGCCATTGCTATGGGACATCCCACATAGTAACTACTATGGCTCTGTGTCCCGTGATGTACGATAAGAAAATAAGATTTTTATAACAGCTTACCTGTAAAATCCTTACCTGTAAAAGAGATCCCTCCCTTCTTTGGTATACACGTGTATTGCTTGGCTAGAAAACTGAGGTATTCCCAGTAGTGGGGGGGTTATATAGGGAGTGCACTTTTTGTCTTAGGGCGTGCCAGTGTCTATCACCTGAAGGTGGTCTATAACCCACATAGTAAATACTATGGCTCTGTGTCCCGTGAGGTACTTCAAAGAAAAGGATTTTACAGGTAAGCTGTTAAAAAAATCCTATTTTTACTGCTGGAGTAGTAAGGGTGTGGAACTCTCTTCAACAGTCTGTGGTTTCAGCAGGAAGTGTCACTCATTTAAAAAAACTCTTAGTTGGGCATCTTCCTGAACACAAAATACAGGGATATGGGAAATTATATGGACAGACATACACACACCCACAATGGTTGAACTAGATGGGCTGGAGTTTTTATTCAACCTTACCAATTTATGAAACTATCGATAACTCAGTTTAATGTAATTGTTAATTAACGTGAAATTTCAGACATGCGTTACATAAAAGCAATAAACTATGTGTCTTCTAATTGTAATGGTGGTGTTCTCTTCCCTAGGACCTTGTAGAACTGTATCTTACAAACTGTGAGAGGCTAACAGCTAAGAGCCTGCAGACCCTGTCCCACTTTAAATCCACTCTGGTGTCCCTCAGCCTTTTTGGCTGCAGCAACATCTTCTTCGAAGAGGAGAACCTGGGCCGATACAATGATACCGACTGCCTGGTGAACCCCAGTCGTCAGATCCTGTCCCGGGACTTTAGTTTTCAGGGATTCCACCATCTCCGCTTTCTCAATCTCGGTTGTATCACCAAAGGCGTAGATGTGGAAATGATGGTGCGTCCGCTGATCTGTTTAAAGGCTTTGAATCTGTCAGGAATTCAGATGAATGACATCAGCTTTCTGACTCAGTGGAAGGACACGATGGTGTCTCTTGTCTTGTACAACATGGACCTGTCTGAGGAGCATATACGAGTCCTTGTGCAATTGCATAAACTCCGGTAAGCCTCTTCTCAAAGCCCAAACTTTTTTTTTTTTGTCCTTGTTAGTTGTTTATTTCTGTCTGTGTCCCTGCAGAGATCACCTCTCTTGGTCTCTGAAACAGAAAGAGAGTGTGTGTGTGTGTGTGTGTGTGTGTGTGTGTGTGTGTGTGTGTGTGCGTCCGTGTGTGTGTGTAGGGGGGAACCTCTCCAAGGGGCACAAACAAAGAAAAAGCTGGCAGGTTTTTGACAATCCTTGCGCTATTTGGACCATTTGCCAATCATTGTGGCTGACAGACTGATGTTCTCTATGCCCAAAATCCTTTTGTGAAAATTTGCTACCTAAAACGACAGCCACCAGCACACAGAACACTCTTTAGTCATTACTCGTACTGTCCATGGTGCTGTGTGTGTGTGTGTGTGTGTGTGTGTGTTTTTATTTTTATTTTTTTAAAGAATTCACTAAACTATATCTAGTTCAGTTTACCCTCAGTTTTTACATGGTTTATATACCACTATACTATTGTTAAAGCCAGCTACCTGTATTTTTCCCACCACCTGATGGACCTGTGGTGCCTGAATATATACTTTCTTCTGCCTATTCCTCTTCCTACAAAGCACGCCTGTCTATTAGGCTGTGGCCATAA
Organism: Lithobates clamitans; assembly: GCA_037952925.1. Classification (NCBI taxonomy): domain Eukaryota; kingdom Metazoa; phylum Chordata; class Amphibia; order Anura; family Ranidae; genus Lithobates; species Lithobates clamitans. The sequence goes on along the minus strand of JBBGZY010000052.1, from coordinate 180,945 downwards.
AGGGTTCAGGTCCCTGCTGAACCAACCGAGAGTCGATTCATTGATCGACTTTGGGTACAACCAGCATGTCGCATTTTCAGCATGCCATCATTGTCAGTGGCTATATCCGCTTGCAAAATTTATTGTGTTCTACTGGCAGGCAGTGTTAATTTTGGCAGCAAATTTTGATTTAGTTTTAGTCTTGGTCTTAGGACTAAAATGGCATTTTAGTGCCATTTTAGTCTTCTGCAATTGTTTTAGTCGTATTTAGTCGACTAAATCTCCAGTACATTTTAAAATCTCCAGTACATTTTATTCGATAAAACTCGATTTAGTCGTCTAAAATCTAATGGGTGTGTAATTTTAAATTGTATTGCATTAGTTAACATTTCTCTACAATTTCCAAACTCATATACTGCCGGAGTGAAAAATTGAATATGTTATTAAACTGGCATTGAGGTATGAACATGCACTACAGACCAGACTTAATTTTGAAGTCAAATTTCAATTTAGTTTCAGCATTATGCCCCCTACACACGGTCGGATTTTCCGTGTGATAGGACCTTGTTGACGGAAATTCCGACCGTGTGTGGGCTCCATCACACATTTTCCATCGGATTTTCCGACACACAGTTTGAGAGCAGGCTATAAAATTTTCCGACAACAAAATCCGTTGTCGGAATTTCCGATCATGTGTACACAAATCCGACGCACAAAGTGCCACGCATGCTCAGAATAAATAAAGAGATGAAAGCTAATTGCTACTGCCCCGTTTATAGTCCCGACGTACGTGTTTTACGTCACCGCGTTCAGAATGATCGGATTTTCCGACAACTTTGTGTGACCGTGTGTATGCAAGACAAGTTTGAGCCAACATCCGTCGGAAAAAATCCTAGGATTTTGTTGTTGGAATGTCCGATCAATGTCCGAGCGTGTGTACGGGGCATTAGTCTTTTGACTAAAATGGCATTTTAGTTTTAGTCCCATTTTAGTCTTTTGACTAAAATTCCATTTAGGTTTTAGTTGTATTTTAGTCATCTCAGTTGTTTTAGTTTAAGGCCTCATGCACACGGACGTTTTTTCAGCCGCTTTTTTGAGCGTTTTTTTCAGCTTAAAAAAGGCCTGTCTATGTTAGTCTATGGCTTCATGCCCACCTAGGCATTTTTAAACTGCAAATGGCATAGGCGTTTTTAAGCTGTAAAAAAAAAACCCAGGACCAGTGGGTTCTGAGAGATGTTTTTCAGCTGTAAAAATGCTCTAACGCTGATAAACGCTCAAAAACGTCACTCACCAACGTTTAACGTTTTTGATCCATTGAAAAAAAAAAAACGCTAAGACTAAAAAACGCTATTGCAAAAACGTTGAAAAAAGCTGAAAAAAAGTAAAAATAAAAATCACTGCAAAGATACTGGCGTTTTCATAACGTTATTTTAATATCCTGTGTGCATAAGGCCTTAATGGTATTTTAGTGGACTAAATTAACACTGCTGGCCGGGACGGCTCCCCATGTCCCCCTGATGGGAGAACGCAATAGCACCATGGGAGGGAACAGTCAGTGTTGATGGGGGAATTGGCAGGTTGCAGGAAAGAAAATCGCATAATCTATGGCCTACCTAAGTAAGACAAGTGACCGTGCTTGGTGCTTGAAAACTCCATTGTCAGCTTGGCGTTGGCCAAAGCCCAATTGGAGTATCAGCCGTTATTGCAAGGGATTCCCCAGAATCTGTTATCGCCACTGTACCTCTCTTGGTGTAGACAGAGGTGTATTGTCTAGCTAGGGAAAGTGTTCAGAAGTTCACAAATCTGAGTCCTCACAGTGGAGCTGTTGATACATGTATAACACCTTACCCAGATTCACCTTTATAGTTGAGGTCACATTTGTGTTTAATTCATGTTACCAAAGCAATTCCTTTATTTCTGTATATGATGATTTGTATTTCAGGCACCTGGATATTTCCCGTGATCGACTATCCAGCTATTACAAGTTCAAACTCACTCGCAAGGTGCTAAGCCTATTTGTGCAAAATCTTGAAGAGCTTGTATCTTTAGACATCTCTGGTCACATGATGTTGGAGAACTGTGCTATTTCTAAGATGGATGATGAGTTGGGCCCTGCAAGGTATGGGCAGCATAGAGAATAGGACTGTCTTGGAAATATTCCTGCTTATAAAAGTAGATTTATAGTAAAATGGAAAAATCCCATCAGCTTTTGCTCCACCGTGTAGTTAAGCTAATGCTTAGCAGAACACTTTTTATACATTGCATTTGGTGAACGGAAATATAGCAGTTTAGACAAGGTTAAAAGAGAAGTTCACCTTTTGTAACATGTTGCATGTTACACCCATATTCAGGGTGTAACATGTTACAAATGCACATCGAACCTTGAAGCAGATGGGCTACAGCAGCAGAAGACCACACCTAATTTCCTAATTTTAGAAAATCTAAAGGAGATTCTACTGAGATTGTTTAAATTTTCCTAATGGTACAGTACAGGACACAGGCTCCTTTAATCACAGATCCAGGGTTATATGCAGCCACCATCAGGTGATTGAACAGTGGCAAACAGAATTGTGGGACAAATGTAACCTGTCCCACTCCCAGCACTCCTCAGTTTTTTGCTAATGTCTTTGGGTGAAGAACAACCTCTCTCTACTGGGAGAAGTAGCCTCAGGGACTGGACCCTGTTGCATGAAGACATGGTAAACTCATCCTTGGTACAGTAGTACAGTGAGGTTTAGTTAGCTGCATAGTGCTCTACAGGTCCAGGGAAGTTTCAAACCACACCAGGTCATCTGTTGAAGCCTTACTCCCCGATGAGAAAGAGGAGGAAGATGGAAGGAAGAAGTAGAGGAAAAATCTTTGGAGTGCAAGGACTCCTCCAGAGAGGAAGGTCAGTCAGTTATGATATCTCCTAAACTGAAGGAAACCATTATGGTTTTGGTAGATGCAGTACACACTTGTTTGAAATCAGAGTTACCTATTTTATGAGGGCCTAAAGTCACCAGTATGGGTTCTCTATCCAGATCCAAAAAAGCCTATGAGGACTTTTCTGGTCCACCCACTAGTACAGGGTGTTCTGTATGAGAACTGGCTGCAGCCTGACAAATTGTATTATCCCCCTCAGCAGTGCCCTGTTGAGGAGGTCTACTACAAGAAGTGGAACGTTCTGCTGACGGATCTAGCTATTGAGGAAGTCTGCCACAAGAAGTGGAAAGTTCTGGTGATGGATCTAGTTATTGAGGAGGTCTGCCACAAGAAGTAGAAAGTTCTGGTGATGGATCTAGTTATTGAGGAGGTCTGCCACAAGAAGTGGAAAGTTCTGGTGATGGATCTAGTTATTGAGGAGGTCTGCCACAAGAAGTGGAAAGTTCTGGTGATGGATCTAGTTATTGAGGAGGTCTGCCACAAGAAGTGGAAAGTTCTGGTGATGGATCTGGCTACTTCCTGCCACAAAAATGTTTTATTGTTTCCAGTTGAGGATGTCCCAACCTTTAAAAACCCTGTGGACAACAGTTTAGAGGCCCTCCTGTCACTGAAAGAATGCTTTAACTGTTCTGCAGCTATGCAAATGCTGAGTTATCAGTTTCACATACACAGACCCTTTAATGCAGCCTACTAAATATTAAAGAATGTTGTTTAATTGTTATATTTCTACACAGTTCTGACCCCAGCAAGAGCAGTATCACTCCATTCCGCTCTTTGAAGAAACCTTTGCAGTTCTTGGGCCTCTTTGAAACTTCTCTCTGTCGCCTGACTCACATCCCAGCTTACAAGGTGAGGCCCCAGCTCTGCAGGTAGTTTACCATTCTGAACAACAAGGAGTGTATACTGTAATGAGTATCCTTTTCATATAGGTGAGTGGAGATAAAAATGAGGAGCAAGTTCTCAATGCCATAGAAGCTTACACGGAGCATCGTCCTGAGATCACCTCTCGTGCCATAAATCTGCTGTTCGATATTGCTCGTATTGAAAGATGCAACCAGCCACTGAGAGCCCTGCAGGTAACCACAGCTTATATTTACTACTTTTGTAGGATTTGCATTGTAGGGTTTAGTAAACTACTAAAAATTGTTATTCTATATAAAGAAGGCGCCAACCTATAATGGTTCTATAAATATCTGCTGCCCCTTTAAGTGTGAATCACATGAAGGATATTTATATATGGTAAAGTCAGGCTCTGTTATTATCAAAGACAATAAAATATACCTTACTACGTGCCCCCAAAAATTATTTTAAACATTGATTAATAAACCAATTATAAAATCTTATATATTTCATATCAACATCTCTTGTAATAATATTATTATTGTAGTAATATTATCAAAGTGAGCTTTAAATTGTAGAATTCATAAATTCAAAAACATATCAAAAATATGTGCTTAGGTGTCAATAAGTTCCATAAACGCGAAAACAATTATAAAATTGTCGCCCTATCAATGCTGTGAATCAAAAAATGAAGAAACCAAAAATCCAAAACAAAAAAACAACCCAGTTCCCTGTGAAATAATGACCGTCTTTATGGCCATCCACTGTGCTGTATGCTAAAACAATAATCATGCTCTTCTTCAAATACATCAAGTGTCCACCACGTGCAAATATTCTAAATGCACTCGACAGAGCCCCCAGGTTGCAAGGACCAATCATGCCTTTTATCAATTTAAAGCTGTAAGGTTTTTGACCTCTTCCGCAGTCCTATTACTGAAAATTGTTGTTTGTGTCTCTTTTGGGGAGATCTTCCCTTACTTCCTGTTCAGGTGAGATATGATTGTGGGACAAAAAGTGGGGAGCAATCTCCGAAATGTGCACACAGATAGCAGTGAAATCCTGAGGTTATAACCCTTGCCCTTGTTATTGAAAAAGGTTTCCATTGCTCTCTGTATCCCTGTTTCAAAGACATCCTCTCACACCCTCTTGCATTGATATTGGTCACAGGAAGTAAGTGTACACTTCCCCTTTGTTCAGCTGACACTTTAATTTATTTAGTCCTAAATGATGATTTGTGCACTGCCTCGCATGTGTGTGCTCTCTGAAGAAACAGATTACAAACTTCAAGAAGAAGGCAGTCACTGCATACATTTAACGAAGTCCTTTTCAATTTGCCTTTCCCATGCAACATCTGAGGCAATTTCAGAAGCAGACTGTGAGGTTGACCTACTAAAACTGGTTAGTGCAGCTATGCATAGTAGCCAATCGGCTTCTAACTTCAGCTTGTTCAATTAGGCTTTGACAAAAAAAAATGGAAACTGATTGGTTTCTATGCACAGCTGCACCAGATTTTATGCTTTTGAGTTTTAGCAAATCAACCCCTGTGTGTAGAGCAGGGGTGTCGAACTCCATTTCACCACGGGCTGCATCAGCAATATAGTTGCCCTCAAAGGGCCGGTTGTATCTGGGGTGCGCTACGTACAGAGTGCAGAGTTCAGGAGGGCATTACGTACACGGTGCAGGGGTTCTCTATGCACCGAGTGCTACATACAGAGTGCAGGGTTTAGGAGTGCGCTACTTACAGAGTGCAGGGTTTTGGGGGGTAGTATGCACTGAGTGCAGAGTTCAAGGGTACACTGTGTACAGAGTGCAGGTTTTAGGGGTGCGCTATGCACAGTGTGCAACACCAACCCCCCCTTTACGATCTAGTAAAGCCTTGTGTAGGTGGCTCTCTCTACTACCTGAGTATTTGGTTCTCTTATACCTCTTTATGTAAGCAGCTCTGCCTCAACTTGCAGGGAGATCAGTTTTGACTCTCACACTCTGGAATGCGAATGGAGCTCTGCCACCTTCTGGCTGCAAAACTGGGTGGGAGGGCCACATGACAAGGCCTGGTGGGCTAGATTCGGCCCACAGGCCTTGTTTTTGACATACGTGGTCTAGAGTTATCTCTGATGCTTTCCTTCCTCTCAGTCCTGGTCTGAAACATGCTGCTCTACACACTTTTTCAGTGCAGATGCTGGCTGAATCTAAACAAAGCAATGCTCACACTGACCTGGGCCTGTGATGACACAGCTCTCAAACCACAGGAAATTAAAAGGCATAGGTAATAGGTTGTATTCACCAAGCTGTTTGTGTCCCCGAGTATGATTAAAGAGCTAATATGCTATTATGAGTACAATTCTCCATCAACTGTATAAAATCTACATTCTCTCTTGCTCCCTTTTCACAGCTGGTAATTGCTGCCCTCAAATGTCACAAGTATGATAAAACAATTCAGGTGACAGGAAGCGCCGCCTTATTCTACCTTACGAACTCTGACTACCGTACTGAACAGAGTGTCCGGCTCCGGCGGCAGGTCATCCAGGTGGTGCTAAATGGCATGGAGTCCTATCAGGAAGTGACGGTGAGGCTCTGTTATAATGTTTTTTTGTTTTTGTCTTTTTTAACTTGATTAGCCTGACACTAGACCTTCTTTATAGCTGAGATGGGAATGTTGGACCAGTGAGATTTAGATTTCAGCTGCTGAATTTCCAAAGCACCATCATGCATGACGATTGGTAAAATGTTCCCCTAAACAGGCTAAAGCACCAGAACTTCTTAAAAACCTTTCATCAGCACTAGATCATGTGGAGGTGTTACAGGGATATTGTTTCATTTTTGCACTCCTCTATCAGACACACTGCCTACTGGTGACTAGGAAATTCCTGGAAGACCTCACAGCTGTAACATTAGCGTTAACATTAACTATTAACGCAGTAGCTGATCTTTCCTTAAAACTATGAATAAAATATAGAGCTTGAAATGTATACAAGGTGCAATCACCATTGCCTTGAGATAACCACAGACAATAGAGAACCCAGTCCAGTGATTTCTCTGTTGTTTCCCCACAACCCTGGCTGAGTTTTCCTGGAAGCCTAATCACTTGATTGTGATGGGTGTTCCCAAGTGCCCTAAAAAAGCCTGTGCCACCATTGCCACAACCTTTTTTATTAAAGGTGAATGTGAGAGACGGATTTTGTGCAAGCCTAGGGTCCTGGCACTTGTTTATTAGGAGACCAGTATCTTCAACCGGAAGAGGATGCAAGCCTGAGCCAGTGGATGCTAGCAGAGACAGCAGCACAGATCTCAATTCAGTCCAAAATACAGTTAAATTATCATTTTATTTATTTTTTTTATTTTGATTTGATTTTTTTTTTTTACTTGGGTGCTTGCAAAGATTGAAATTAATTCATGAAATTATTTAATTCATTAAAAAATAATTTAATTAAAAAAAAAGTAAAATTGTGAATCCATTAAATAAATAAGAAAAATAAATTAGAATTAAAATCAGAAACAGTTGTTCTGTCCAATCACTTCCTTTTTAACTTTTTTCAAGAAAATCAATTGGAATTGTTGAGACTGTCCATACAGAGTATCCCTTTTTTTCCTTTACCAGAAACAATTAAAATATCAAAACATTGAATTGAACTGTATGCAGGCTCCTTAGTGAACCTGTTGCTTGGACTTCCAGTGAAGATGGACACCCTTACATTTTGTAATCAATGGAGAACGGCCTTTTACATTTTGTAGTCCGTGGAAAAGGTCCCTCCTATGTTTGTGGTGCATACGGAGGCTCCTTCATATATTTACGGTCCTAGTGAAGGATCGCCTTAGAATGATGGTTAGTTGGAAAAGACTCTCTTACATTTGTGGTCTGTGGAGAAGAGGGCCCTTACATTTATGGTACATGAAGAAGGGTCCCTTTACATTTGTTCTCCATGGAGAAGGGTCTCCCTACATTTGTGCTCCATAGAGAAGGGTCCCCTTACATGTGTGGTCCATGAAGAAGGATTCCCTTACATTTGTGGTTCATGGAGAAGGATCCCCTTACATTTGTGGTCCATGGAGAAGGGTCCCCTTACATTTGTGGTCCATGGAGAAGGGTCCCCTTACATTTTGTGGTCCATGGAGAAGGGTCCCCTTACATTTGTGGTCCATGGAGAAGGGTCCCCTTACATTTGTGGTCCATGGAGAAGGGTCCCCTTACATTTGTGGTCCATGGAGAAGGGTCCCCTTACATTTGTGGTCCATGGAGAAGGGTCCCCTTACATTTGTGGTCCATGGAGAAGGGTCCCCTTACATTTGTGGTCCATGGAGAAGGGTCCCCTTACATTTGTGGTCCATGGAGAAGGGTCCCCTTACATTTGTGGTCCATGGAGAAGGGTCCCCTTACATTTGTGGTCCATGGAGAAGGGTCCCCTTACATTTGTGGTCCATGGAGAAGGGTCCCATTACATTTATGGTCCATGGAGAAGGGGTCCCCTTACATTTGTGGTCCATTGAGAAAGACCACCTTATGATTGCATCCTGGGAAGGAGCGCTCCCTTACATTTGTATTTCATGGAGAAGTGTTCCCCCTTAATTTGTTGTCCATGAAGAAGGGTCCCCTTACACTTGTGGTCAATGGAGTTGGGCTCTCTTACAATTGTGGTCAATGAAGAAGTGCCCCCTTACATTTAGGGCTCATGGATAAGGGGGGCCCTCTTACATTTGTGGTCCATGGGGAAGGGCTCTTTTACATTTGGTGTATCTAAATCGGTGCTGACCCCTTATTTGGACCATCTCTGCCCACCAGTAGTGAGACATCACCCTTTACATTATACGACAGTAGAAAACTTACTAATATTGATGGTCAGTGTTGTAGAATATGTATTTTGTATGTATTTTGTACGTGTAATATACAGACATACAGTGCGTGTATATAATGTGTGTGTTTTTGAATGTACAGGCATAGACAAGTAGCAGACCATTTACACATTAAAAGGGAAGTCATCAAGACTAATAGAATTGACAGACTCTTCCTATGATTCTATTCAAAAGGCAAACAGTAACTGTAATGAGAAAAATGTCATAGGCAACAAGGGTTGTAAACACTATAGTGGCTTAATTGATATTTTCAAAGACTACAGGTAGGGTTCTTTTCACCTTGTTTAACCAAAAGATCAAAAGGGTTTAGTCAGCCCGACAGAAACCCCTCCAGCTTTAGTTACTGATATTAAACTGTGTATATAGGGACGTTTTTAACATCTCACCAGTATTATTAAAGGAGGATTTAGGATATAATTTACTTTACTGCATGCATGGAAACCACTTAGGTGCATAATATAGAGTGGACATATACTGTATGTTAGATGGGTGGCGTGTCTATATTTTTGCTAGAATATGACAGAAAAACTGGGGGCTCCGGAGGCTTCTGATCATTATATTATTTTGCAAGTACTCTGTTGAACTTTGTCACCTATTTTGGGATCCAAAAAACTCTACTTTCTGGAGAGAACCAAGTCGCTGTGGTAGTGATGTTATCGTGGCTCCGGCCAGTCACAGAGCCGGAGTCCACGAACCCGGAAGCAAGACGGGTGAAGATGGAAGCGGCCCTCAGATCTGACTTCTCGGCGTGGGAGGGCTTCGTTTTAAGGTAAGTTTAACGTAATGTGCTAGTATGTGATGCATACTAGTACATTATGCCTTTACCTTGCAGGGTAAAAAAAAATTTCAAACGACCAGCGGTTTACAACCACTTTAAATTATTAGTCCTCAGCAGGGTGGATTTCATTTTCAATGATTTTTATTCAGATTTTTAAAGTATGCAACTTCAACAATAGCCGTTATATCGATAGACAGTCGTTGGCTATATACAAGGGTATTAGTCTTTGCAACAATTAAGGATACATACTGACATAAGCATGCTGAATTACCGTTTACCTTATGAACATATAAGGTGTGGTTCAGAAAGAACAATATAAAGGAAAATCTGCAATAAACGATATGTGGGAGTAGACCATCTAAAAATGCTATGTTAGATCTAAGAGGCTCCCCTCTTATTCAGAAGTCAGTATGCATGGGATAGCATGTAGAAAGGAAAGTATTTTGCTAAATTATGAGGAACTCATGATACCGGTCTGAGGTACCGGCCAGTCTGAACTTTCCAGCAGTTGTGGATGTCCCAGTAGCAGGGTGGATTTGATAAAATCACGATTTAAATCACTAGTAAAAAGGCTTGATTTAAATAAACTCAATTTAAATCATAATTTTTAAAGGGCAGCTGTCATCTGTCCTGCAGCGGCTCCTCCTCTGACCCGCTGTTGGCTCACTGACAGTCCCATTTATTTTAATGGGGCGGCTGGTGATGCGGCAGTGACACAACAAGGTGAGGGATGTGATGGCAGCAGGTGAGTGGATGCCCGCTAACAGGCGCTCCCATGATGGATCTGAAATGACAGGTGCTCTTTTAATATAAGGACTCATTCTTGCTGGTAGTTAGAATCTTAAATATTTGCAAACAAAATGAAGGTTTCCTATTTAGAATAATAACCTGTCAGGTTAGTAAACAGCAATATCAGAACCGATTCAATCATACAATTTGTAGTGTACATAGATTTGAAAAACAATGGGATAAAGGAATATTCCTGAACTTTGTGTTATCTCATGGTTACTGTGAAATTGTATGAATGCATCAGTGCAGTGCATGTTATCCCAGCTTGCAGAGCTTGGATTCATTGAATGTGTTTCCCAAAATGTACCTATTGCAGAATATACAGCCTCATGCTACATAACGAAGCTCCATTTCATACTGAATAAACTAAATTATTAATGTATCCTAAATAGAAAACTATTTTTAGATTTTTACTCCAAAAGCATTTCATTAAAATAAATTTGATAAATCTAAAAAAAATCTGATTTTTATTTTTTAATTTTATTTGTTTAATTCTTTTTAAAAAAAACATAGATTTTTATCCACCCTGGTCCTCAGTATTATTTACAACATATTCGTGCTGTGACTAGGGTCAGCCTGCCTCTGCTTAAGCAACCCTTGGCGACATCTGGAGGAGCCTCAAGGTTCCATGAAAGGCTAGTTAGGCGCTCTTTAAAATTGCATCTTCTTTTCTGGTAGACGCATGTTCTTTATTAAATTTTGGGATTGATACAGTGCATCATTCTCCATGTAAACAGTTGTATATAATACTTGGTATAGCTGTGTTGTTAATCTCAGCATTCCCTGAACCTCACCAGATAATGAAAAGTCTTTATGCGTGTTTCCTCAGGTGCAGAGAAACTGCTGTCTCACACTGTGTAACTTTGGCATCCCAGAAGAGCTAGAATTCCAATATCATCGGGTGAATGAACTGCTTCTGAACATTCTGATCCCAACCCGTCAGGATGAGTCCATCCAACGCATTGCTGTGCATTTGTGTAACGCTCTAGTCTGTCAGGTGGATAATGACCACAAGGAGGCAGTGGGGAAGATGGGCTTTGTCATGGTAAGAGTTAATTGCCTTCCTTTTTTTTGTAGCACTTTAAGTGATCATCAATCCCTTGCTCTCAAGGAGTGGGAAAAAGTCATACATGACTAAATGCTGGACTGATGTAGAGCGATGCTGCAGGGGGCAATTATATCTATTTAGCTTATTTTTTTAATAAATTTATTTGATTTTTATATTTGATTTTAAAGAGATCCGCTTGATTTAATGTGGATGTAAACCTGATTCATGAAATTTGAGTTAGGCACATATATTTGCAGTGTTTATCTCTCTTCAAAGCCCTAGTGGCTTTCTTCTGCTTCGTTCTTCTGTTACCAACATGATAACTTTTGTCAAGTTCTCTGTCAACTGTGATTAAAACCAGCCTGAAATTTGTGTCAGGGTGGGTGCTATATAAAGATTAGCAGAAAGCTTGTCTATTCACTGCACAGCTCTGCAAGTCTCTGCCTATGTGGAGGGTGGTGTTTGCCTTTCCTCCTATCAGCTGTCTCACAGTGTATGGCAAGAATCCACACCCACAGGTGAATCAGGAAGAGAACATTTAAACAGGACGTGCACTTTGTAAACAGTATATAAAGATGAAGAAGACAGCAGATATACAGGTAAAAAAAAATGTAGGAGGATTTTTTTCATCCCTGTGTATCATCTGAGGCTGTTCACTTCACTGGGTATATGTGAGGGTTTACATCCACTTTAAATAACCTTTTTGTTTGAAAACCTAGTTTATTTGTATCGTTTTAATTATAGCTGTATATATTTATTTGTTGCATACGCAGACTCACGCTTTGCTACACAATAGTTGTGCTTTAATGTTCCTTCTCACTATGAAAGTCTGAGTTGGACAGCTTATAAAGAGAATATATACAGTGCAAATACCAACAGGCACTACAAACTTGCAGGAGTCTCCTTTATGGCAGACTCTCAGACCATTCTGACAGCCAAAGCTCCCACAATTTTTTAGATCACGTCAAAACTTTCCGCAGCCTCTCGCTTCCCACACGTTCCTATTTTCCCATCACTATGTTGGGCTGCCTTAATGGCTAAAAGGTTTGTGCAGAAGGTAGTAAGGGATGGAAAAATTCAGTACCATTTGGGAGTTCCAGAGCTAGGCCTGTCAGCACAGTAGGATATTAAGCTGTAATAGTGGGGGGGGGGGGGGGGGGCTGCTAGAATTAAAGGGACTTTTTTATCACAGAGAGCAGATATTGCTATTTGGTTGTTATTGCCCACTGCGCTATGCACGCTGTGGCCTATTACATTTTTAAACAAACGTTCAAGGCGTGTAGCCAATGATACCCACGAAGTCCTGTCTGTGCAATGTAGCAGAGAGAGGTCATGATTGCAGGAACAATAAAAATCGGCCAACGTTCGGCCTGTGTGTACAGCTGCTTGCTGATCTGGCATCTGTCAAAAGAGCATACTGAAAAACTAGCAACTCAACTGCATCTGATCAGCACTTGCAGCCAATGGCTCTGAGCGCTGGCTGGTGTGTTCTGGTGGGCGGACCCCATCAGAACACATAGCGGGAAGATTGCTGTACTAATATTGCACAGTTAGTACAATGACTACGAAAAACCGAAAAAAAAAACACTTAAAGTGTGTAGCAGGCTTAAGACTGCCAATCACAAATCAGATTAGGAGGATTGAGGCAGCCTTTTGTTCTGCATACATAGGGGCTTTGCACAAGTTAGTGAAATCGGAACAACACAAGAAAGTGGTGCGTGATAATGGAAAATATTTAAATATTACTGATTAGGGGCCAAGTTCACACCTAAATGCATGTTTTCTGGAGAACAAAAATGTGCACTTATTTTTTCCCACAGGAGCCTTGAAAGCATTGCATCCATGATCAGTAGATCATGGGTGAAATGCCAAGCTCCTGCAGAACTCTCAGTATAGCTGTCTGCCCATACGGGAGGTTTGACAGTTACTAAGGCTCCATTCACACCATGGCATTCTGTTTTGCGGGCAGAATCGCAGCAATTCACCCTTGAGATCCTAGTTACTTTTAATGGCACCCAAATCGCAGTGCGATTGACGCCGACAAATCATGGTAAAATTACGCAAACAGAATCGCGGGATGCCTGACGTCTAAAAGGAGTACAAGAACAAGCCATTGTGTGGCTGGAGCCTGAAGAGCAGGAAGATCAATGAACTACAAGAGCGCTCACCAGCGCCCTCACAATTCATTGAGAACTACAAGCAGTCTGTTACAATATACTACAACGGTAGTTGTTGTTCATTCATTCACAGAACTCTGTGAATCAATGACACAACTGCTTTAGTTCATTTCAAGAGCAAGAAACATAGGTGGAACCATGGGGAAGCTCTCCAACAAGAAAAGGAGGGGGCTTAGTCAATAGAAGGTACTTTTTTTTAGTTAAAGCATAACTTTACCCATAACAGCTTGATAAAAAATGATAATATTCTTTAGCAAGGAACATACATTCCAAATAATAATTATGCTACCAAAATTTGTGTGTTCTGTAAATTGCCTCCAGCATTGCTCCTGTATCTTCTTGCTGGAGGCTGCCATTTTGCTGAAGTCAGAGCCCCTGAACATCAGTAAATCATAACGTGGAACTAAGCCTATCAATTTAAAGCAGAGTTCCACCCTAAAGTGGAACTTCCGCTCATCGGATTCCTCCCCCCCTCCGGTGCCACAATTGGCACCTTTCAGGGGGGAGGGGGTGCAGATACCTGTCTAATACAGGTATCTGCAGCCACTTCTGGGCATAGACAGCCACAGAATATCCGCAGAAGCCGCGCGCCCCCCCCCCCCGGTTGTGTGCTGGGAAACACACAGTTCCCAGCACACAACGGGGACCAGTGCAGAGGCGCAGCGCGACTCGCGCATGCGCAGTAGGGAACCGGTCAGTGAAGCCGCAGCGCTTCACTTTCCGATTCCCTGACCGAGGATGGCGGCGGGGGCAGCCGAGAGCCGAGCAATTGATCAGCTTTGGCTGCCGACATCGCTAGACCCCTGGACCCTGGGACAGGTAAGTGTCCATTTATTAAAAGTCAGCAGCTGCAGTATTTGTAGCTGCTGGCTTTTAATATTTTTTTTTTAAGGTGCAGCTCCTCTTTAATAGTTTCAAAAAGCAGTTACATTCCTGGAATGCTGGGATTGCTAACTGTCACATTTGCTTGTGTTCTCAAACGAAATGTCAGACCATCAAATGGCTGGTGTCACCATGGCAGTTGCAGATCACAAAGAAGCAGCTTCCTTGGCTGTAAAGGATATAAGGGTTTAATTCTGCTTTAAGGCTAGGCTGTCAGCAGATCAGCCTCTATAGATTTATCAGTGCCTAAAAATGCCTATAAAATGGAGAGCAACTGAGCATGTGCCGAGCAGGGTGAGACAGTGTATTACTGGATTTTAAACAATAAGTTGTACATAGCTATACCTACAAAAGGCACCAGCCTGAACTGATCTAGCAGGACCTAATTTTCTGGCTAAAGTTCCATCTTATAAATACATACTTGAATAGATTTTAAACCAGAGCTTAATTCACAGTAACAGAGTACTTTATTTCCTGTGTTTGACAAGTGCATATTCATGTTTCTGTCTGTACAGACTATGCTTAAGTTGATCCAGAAGAAGCTGCAAGACAAAACTGTGAGTACCCATTTTGTGCATTAAATGATTTTTTTTCCCCCACTTTGATACAGAAATTATAAAACAAACATAAAGTTGGTAAAGGTCATAATCTTCGTAACCTATTCAGCATTGTGTTAGACAGCAGAGTGGTAAAGTCAGTACAGCCCTGGCCAAACGTTTTGAGAATGACACAATCATTTTCACAAAGTCTGCTGCTTCAGTGTTTTTAGATCTTTTGGTCAGATGTTACTATGGTATACTGAAGTATAATTACAAGCATTTCTTAAATGTCAAAGGCTTTTATTGACAATTACATTAAGTTTATGCAGAGTCAATATTTGCAGTGTTGACTCTTCTGGCATGCTGTCAGTCAACTTCTGGGCCACATCCTGACTGATAGCAGCCCATTCTTGCATAATCAATGCTTGGAGTTTGTCAGAAGTTGTGGGTTTTTTTTTTTTGGTTCACCCACCTTGAGGATTGACCACAATGTAGTGATATAGTAGTGGAATGATAACTATTGTAATAATTTGAGTTATTTACGCAGCAACTAGGTTCATCCAGAGAGATGCATTTATTGAGTCCCAGCACAGAATAAAGTCCACAAGATACTTGCAACAGATGACCAGATCCAACTTTTATATTGTAAATATTACAAAGAACATCAGCCTTCAGAGTCCGATTTGTCATTCATTACCTAGCAAGCATAGAGACACTACAATGCAGCATATGTCCAGTGTATAATATGCACCTATATAGCTTTCATACATGCAATAATGTGTGTTACAATCTAGACCTGTGGACCTATCATGAGGAAGACAAAATGTGTGTAAAAGAATAAATGCCTCGAACAGCTCAAAACTTCACCTGAAATACTAGTCTGACACTGAAGGGGTTCCTGATTGATTGACCAAATGCATTGATCTTAACATGAAAAGACCCTACTTGTAATTACGGACAATAGCATTTAAAGGTCTCTAAAATGTTTACTAGGCCAATATATCACCATTTCCCCAGGAATACCCCCTCAAGTCTAATTACTATAAATAAATATTTCTTCTATGGCTCTTTATCATCCTTAAGTATGTAAACAATGTCCACTTTGAAATACCTAATTAGATAAACAGGCTATTCCCCCAATACCGAGGTGACCTTGCATAAAATTAACATAGCAAAGAGTCATCAGTCCTCCTTTTTGTTATGTAAAATATAGTTGGCTTGTATCATAACATGGCCTGCATGTCTTGACACAGAGAAAAGAATGTGTGAGACATACACATATATATATTATCCTACATAAATCATAGCCTACAAACACTGCACGTGTTTCCTTGCAGGCAACCATGGTTAACAGAGGAAGAACAATGACTTCAAGCACCACCCTCCTTTTAAAGTTTCCAGTCTGTTACTCTAAGGGCACTTTCACACTGGCAGCGCCTGGGCGTTGGTGGTAAAGCGCCGCTATTTTTAGCAATGCTTTACCATAGTTTTTGTGGCGCTTTTCGGCCGCTAGCGGGGCACTTTTAACCCCCTCTGATAACCGAAAAGGGGTTCAAAGCGCCACTGCCCATTGACTTCAATCGGCAAGGGGCACTGTAGGAACGGTGTATACACCGCTCCTACAGCACCTCAAAGATGCTGCTTGCAGGACTTTTTTTTAGACCCCTTTCACACTGAGGTGTTTTTCATGCGCTTTTGGGCTAAAAATAGCACCTGTAAAGCGTCTGAAAAACGGCTCCCCTGCAGTTTCAATGTGAAAGCCCTAGAGCTTTCACACTGAGGCGATGCGCTGGCAGGACGTTAAAAAAACACCTGCAAGCAGCATCTTTGGAGCGGTGTATACACCGCTCCTCCACCGCTCCTGCCCATTGAAATGAATGGGCTGCGCTGTCGAACCGCCGGCTTGCGGGTCGTTTTAACCCCTTTTCGGCCACTAGCGGGGGTTAAAAGCGGCCCGCTATTGGCCCAAAAACCTCTGCAAAAACTACAGTAAAGTGCCACCAAAAATAGCGGCGCTTTACCGCCGACGCCCCAGTCTGAAAGCAGCTTTAGCGCCCTGCCAGCGCACCGCTCCAGTGTGAAAGCACTTGGGCTTTCACACTGGAGTGAGAGTCGCTTTGCAGGCGCTATTTTTAGCGCTATGGCGACTGTAAAGCGCCTCAGTGTGAAAGCAGCCTTACTTAATCAGCATTACAGATGTATTTTCAGCCTTGTCCTCGTCAACACTGGCACCTGTGTTACCAAGAGAATCACTGACATGTCAGCTGGTCCTTTTGTGCCAGGGCTGAAATGCAGTGGAAATGGTTTTTTGGGGGTAAAGTTAATTTTCATGGCAAAGAGGGACTTTGCAATTAGTTGCAATTCATCTGATCACTCTTCATAACAATGTGGAGTATATTCAAATTACCATCATAAAAACCGAGGCAGCAGACTTTGTGAAAATTAATATTTGTGTTACTCTCAAAACTTTCGGTCACAGCTGTACATTTTCACTGCTTATCTTGTTCAATTATTTCCTATGGTTGCTGTTAGTTAAGGGAACCTTACCTATTGGCCCGCTGAATTTTTCTTTTTCTCTAATCTTAATACAGCTTCAGTGGTTCAGAGATGGTATTGGATTGGCAGAATGGGGACAGGGTTCTTATTGCCTTGCCAAGTTGTTGTTGTTTGTGTTTTTTTTAATTTTTTTAGTAGTGTCATTGTTTCTGGGATAGCATTAGTGGAATAGGGGTAGGCTTCCTCCTGGCCCACTGACTTTTTTTTTTTTTTTTTTTTTTTTTTTTTTTTTTTCAGCCTTAGTGGTTCTGGGGTAAAATAAGCAGAATGGGGGCAGAGTTCCTATTGCCTAAGGAGTCTTTTTTTCTCTTTGATTGTAGTACAGCCTCAGTGGTTTTGGGATAGCATTAGCGGAAGAGAGGCAGGGTTCCTATTGGCTGGCTCCCTTTTTTTCTATAATTTTTATAACCGCAAATTTGGTTTGCAAATGCACCTCTTTTACAGCTGGTGAATATATAAGTAAAGGCTCATGTTTAACCATCATCCTCTTTTGCCTTGCCCAACAGTGTGACCAAGTCATGGAATTTTCCTGGAGTGCGCTGTGGAACATTACCGATGAGACTCCAGATAACTGCGAGATGTTCCTCAACTACAGTGGCATGAAGCTTTTCCTAGACTGCCTGAGGGTAACTTCCTATTGGATTATTCCTGGCTACATTGTGCATTTTTAGGCAAACTTTTAAATGTACAAATTCCCTTCTTTCATCTGCAGGAATTTCCAGAGAAGCAGGAACTTCATCGCAACATGCTGGGGCTTCTGGGTAATGTGGCAGAGGTACGCGAACTGCGGCCACAGCTGATGACCTCACAGTTTATTACCGTTTTCAGGTGATTGTAAGGCCTTAAATAATTTGGGTGCAAATCTTTAAAAAAAATGTTTGAAAAAGAAGTGTCCATGTAGCCTCAAGCAAAATAGGTGACTCAAACCATTTTTTTTGCTATTCCATCTAAAGCCGCAGGGACCGATTGAAATTCTATCCCTGTATGGGCAGGGTGGTTGTGTCAGTTGAGAGATTGACTTCTGTACAACCGCCTTGTCAAATTGTTGCCACTTGATCAGCACCACTGGCCATAGCTGTCACACCTGATCAGCGTATTTTGATGGCAGGTAAGTCTCCCTGCTATCAAAATACAAAGGCTCAGCGGGAGGATTCCCTCATCCACCTTGAATGCTGAGCCTTTGTATTTTGATAAAAGTACCTGTGCGTAGAGGCTGTGGTAAGCTTTTTGTGTTGCCTCTCATGTCACAATCTCTAGATAGCAGCTGTAAAAACTCTGTAAAAGCAACTAGTTCCATTCATCCCCCCTTGGACACCAAGAGAACCTCAGCCAGTAGACAAAAAATAATAGTCCCAGCCAATTTTGAAAAGGAGGGATGACGTAATTGAATCTGGACAGACTGTGTAAAAATCAATATCTCATTACAAAGCCTGATCTCCATTTTTCACAGCTGCTATATAAGGATTGTTAGAGAGCTGTAACTTGAGAGACAGAGCAATTAAAGGCTCACAACAGGCTCTGTGTGTAGGTACTGTTAGATTAGATAGCAAGAAGGTCATACTATTTCATAGATCTTCCACATATACAGTATGTAACGCAGAAGTGCTAAAGGGGTATGAAAAGATGTAAAAGACATTATCTGTTACCATTTTCTACACTCTTGTACACCTAAGCATTTCTTACACAGGCTTATAAAGGAAGTGCATTCATGCATTTAAAAAACTCTCACTTAGCACCTCTTAAATGCTGACTCTCTACACACAATTGCTGTGTTCCCTTTGCAGCAAGTACAATTTCAGGCCCATTTGCACACATTTCTCCTCAGGTGCTCTTCTGGTGTGGTTGGAATGTGGCCCAGAGTCACAGCGAAGCTGGGTCAACTATTACATCTGGGCATCCATCCTATACCAAGCTTAACATTTTGTATGGGGTTCCTGGTTGCAACGTGCAGGTGGAATGACTTTGATGCAGCTGACCTGCTTAGTTTGTATTTTAGAATATGTAACCAATGATTCCTATTATATTTGCATGTAGGCTGAACTTTTGTATTCTAAAATGGCCATATACAGCTTAATAATAAACAGGTAGAACCTTTTCCTTGTTAAACGGCCAATCTATTAAAAATATATATGTTTTCGTTTTTGTTTGAGTTAAATCCCAAAAACAAAAAAAATAAATATGTATGTATGTATGTATGTATGTGTGTATATATATATATATATATATATATATATATATATATATATATATATATATATATATATATATATATATATATATATATATATATATATATATATATTGCAGTTCACCATTCCTTAGGTGCAGTGGATGCATTTGTTATCTTTTTTTCAGGATTTGTTTCCTTTATTTTCATCTGTGATTCTGCTAGTGACACATTTCCAATCCTGGGATGACAGTCCTCACTCACTCTACAGTATCAGAACAATATAAACAAGAAGGAACTACAGGACAAAACCCCTGTCCTATTATCCTTAAAATAGAGGGTAGGGTTTCAGTAGTACTGAGAGATACCTGAGAACAATGTAATTGACAACCTCACAGTCAAAGAGCGTAGGAAGTTATTAGTACTTTTTGACCAGATCAAAAGGTATTTGTTTGAAAAATACAACAAAATCTGGTGTATATAAAACAGACCAAAAGGTTCATTGTTCAGATTTGCATACCCTTTTTTCCTATATGTCATGATGACTGTATTAGTGAGATTGCTATGCTGAGTTTTTGGGCCTGCACACCTACCCTGCCTCATGAGAGGTCATGTTATATCTTTCATTCCCTAAAATGGTATTAAACCAAAATCCAAAAATGTAATATATTGCAGCTTACCATTCACTAGATGTGGTGGCTGCATCAGTTTTCTTTTCTTTGGCTTTTTCCCCTCTGTTTTAACCCAGGGATCTGGCCAATAACACAGCTCCTGTATATTGGTGAGGCACAACTCTGGATGAATGCAGCAGACAGCAGCATTGTCAGTCTAGGAATGTATTAGCAGATTTAGATACACTAACAAATTGAACCTTAACTTAAACTGACGCGCTGCCTCGACTGATTGCAGTGATGTCAGCGGATAGCGAACTTCAGACCGCTCTCCGCTAAAAAACAGGGGCCCCGGAGTGCAAAATGAATTGCTCTCCTGTGACCCTTAGGGGAAGCCCAGCCTAAAAAGCTCAGGCTGGACTTCTCCTTTAATACTGCTGCCTTGACTAATGGCAGTCTCAGTGAGCCGCTGAGAGGGCCGCTCCTCGCCCCTCCACAGCTCTGTGCTCCAATGAGCGTGGAGGAGCAGAAAGGAGAGATGCTGACTGACAGCCACTCTCCTCTCGGGCATCTGTGAGAACAGAGCCATCTGCGGTGTTCGATGGCTCAGTTCTCAGTGCAGAGACGCCAGGGTACAGCTGCAGTATCGGTCTGATGCTGCATCCACCTAGATAAGTATAAATATCCCAAAACAAGAAAACCCCTACTTCTCTTTTAAGTAGTTTGTCTCAGCCATGTAAACTGATACATTCTGCTGGAGAGCTTGAACAGACTTACTGGCCAGATACACAGATGAAAATAGAAGAAATAAAGGAAACAAATGCAGCCATCACATCTAAAAATTGGTAAGCTGCAATGTAATGATTGCTTTTGATTTTAATACAGTTTTATGCCAAAAAGGAAAGCTAGAAACTGGTTACTGTGGGCACCTCCCACAGTATCCAGTTCCTCTAAAATAGTTCCAAGTTCATCTAAAACTGCCTTCATTGGTTAATCGTTATAGCATTTTTCAACTTGCTTGTGCCCTTGTACTTACCAGCAACCTCCTGGACAGCAAAGCAGACGGGATTGAAGTGTCGTATAATGCCTGTGGGGTGCTTTCACACATCATGTTTGACGGCCCAGAAGTTTGGTTTATTTTGGAGCCATCACGACAGGAGGTTGAGGAACGCATGTGGAGAGCCATCCAGAGCTGGGATATAAGCTCCAGAAGAAACATTAATTACCGGTCAGAGGATACACACATATACTCCCTTCCTTGACTCTCCCTCTTCATGAACTTGTTCTCAGTGTTTGATTAATTTTACTGCTAGATTATTATTATTATTATACAGGATTTATATAGCGCCAACAGTTTACGTAGCGCTAAATAGCGCTAGATAATAGACTAGTCAAAGTCTGAAACAAAAGTGTTTAATAATAAGTTATACTATGTAATATATGGAAGAGACTGGGCATAAACAAAACAATTCAGGAAGTTTGGAATGCTATTCTGTTCCCTCCTTTTATTTGTAAAAAAAAAAAAAACCCAAAAAACGTATAATTCAAAGTTTTGCAATTCTTACAAAAAGAAGAAAAAATAAAATGGAAATCCAAAACATAGCACAATATACTGTCATACTTTGATTGTTATGACTTTAGTATTAGTACAAATGCTTGTTAGTATTATACAAACACTATAGGTTAGCTAAATATCAATTAATCAGTTCAATATACAAACTAAAAAGGTTTGTTATTATAGTCTTATTACAAACATGACTATTACGCAAAGCTTTCTGGGCTTAAAAACTTGAATCAAATCAAAGCCGTAATACTTAGTGGTTTTTAAGCCACTCTAACATGTATGCACCATCAGCACTGTCTCCTATTGTAGTGTCCCCCTCTGTGATTTATAAAAAAAACCAAAATGCTGTGAATACCTCATTTCAGAGCTGAGTTCCGCAATCACATGACCAGCCAGCTCTCTCCTTTCCTACTCTGACAAATGCAGCGGAAGGTGCCGAGATTCCCCTGCTGATGTCAGTCGGGAGGGGAGGAGGAGGAAGTCGGCCGGTCATGTGATCGTGGAGCACCGCTCTTAAATGAGGTATTTACAGCATATTTTTTTTTTTTTTTTTTATAAATCACACACAGATGGGGACACTACAATAGAAGACAGCGCTGATGGTGCATACATGTTACAGTTATGCAAGCAGCAGGAGGGGGGCTGCACTGTCATGAGCAGACAGGCAGGGAGGGGAGGGGGGAGGAGGACACAGGAGCAGAGAGGAGACAAGATAGCAGGGCTGCGGATGACGGAGGCATATAAACTGACCACAGTGTCAGGGCTCATCAGCCATGATGCACCGTGGTCAGTTTACATAGGGGAGGGTAGAAACTGGCAGAATCAGCCAAGTTTTTTTAGATGATACAGGGGGCCAAATTTTACAGCACAAGCACTGTATAACATGCTTTAAAGGAGCAGGATTCATTTTATTTTTTGGGGGGTTAACAAATGCTTTAAGAACAACAGCTCTGCTTTTTCCTATGCCGCATACAATTATGGCATTAGAATAAGATATGTATCCACTTATCGACTGCGGTACCCCATTTTCTGCATAACCCACCCATCCAATCAACAAACAGCCACTAATACAATTAATTAATATTGAAAGATCTGTAACAACATTAATGACAAGAGAGCCAACCCTGGAACCTAGAACCATGGATCTCACAGCTTGTTACATTTATGAGGAGTACCTCTCCGTAACATAATTTGTCATTCTTTAAGCAGGCTAGATTTATCTTGCTCTCGACAATCTTTGAAAGTATGGGGATCAAAGATCTTTATTTTAATAAAATACATTTGCGGGACAAAAACAGTAACCTAGAGATGGAGGTCTGGACCGAAGGAGTAAATAATTCCTCATCTAGGAATCCTAGTACACAAGTCAAGGGGTCATTATGTAGCAGAGATTGAAAACCCCAATTAATGGTAATAATAATACCCTGCGTAATAACTTTTGGCATTTCCAGAGCATATTTAGAAGGTCAGCAGTAGAACCTCCACATCTAGGACACTCTGGATTCTCTTCTGTGCCATTGGAATAATTTGAGCAGTGTTCTATGTATTATAAAAAGTTGAGATAGACATTGGGTCAGTGATATAGAAACCAGAAGAACCTTTTCCAAAATAGCCTGCCATATCTCCCCATCCTAGTGAAATAATATCCTTAGCCTAGCCTGTCCTACCTGGCACCTGTATGTTTCCAAGGGAACTATTCATCAACAAACCATAAAGAGAGGAAATGAGACCTCTCTTTTCTGTAGTAGACGCAAGCTGGTCTATAAGTGGAGCAGTAATCTAACTAAAATTAGTCTGCTTAGCTTGTAGTGAGAGGGCATGACGGAGCTAAAAGAACTGAAACACAATTCCCTCTTTTATTGCAGTAAATGTGTCTGCTTGTTTCTGTGGAACCAATCAGTTTGTTTTTAGCGCAGGGTGTCGGCCGCAAGTAAGTTTTACGGGGAAAAGCTACTAGTGCCCATAGCTAGTGTGCATAGTGTAGCCTAAATAAGCCTCTAACCCTTAAAGTGGATATGTGGCTATTTTCTACACAGTAGTAAATGAGCTTTAAAACATTATAGCTGCAGGCACTGTGAAGCAATGCAATGCTAAAGTTCACAGCAGAAGCACTAAAATATTTTAGGTAGTTATCTCAGCAACTCAGCGACCCTCCTCTCCTCTCCCAGAGCTCCTGCTGTTGGAGAGGCTCCACCGAATCACTGCTGGTATAGGGAGCAGGGGAAGATGAGCTGCTGATTCACTACTAGGAGGAGGGGGAGCTGAACTGCTCAGTCACTGCTAGGAAGGGAGGCAAGGGTAGATGAGATGCCCAATCACTGGTTGGAGGGTAAACTGAGTTGCTAAGTCACTGCTGGAATCTGGGGAAGATGGGCTGCTGAAAAGCACCTGGAGAACCTTAGTGCTTCAGTTGTGAGTTTTAAGGATGAATTGCTCCAGGTGCCTGCAGTTACAGATGGCTTGTTTTTAAGCTTTTTTACTGCTTGTTAAGAATATAAAAAGAACAGGAAACCAGAATGGTCCCAAAGCAATTCTTCAAAAAGGAACCGGCAACTGTTATGAATATGTAAATAGTTGATTGTCCATAGCATATCCGCAGGTTCACTTTAACCTATCTGTCCCTAACACCAAACCTCTATCCCATAAAGTCAGCTTTAGCATCTTTCATAGTTTCAACATATGTATGAGACAATCTGTATTCAGACTTACAACAGTATATGAATATTCCAAGGATGTATAGCTAAGGAAGCTTTCTAGGCTTGTAGGGAGATTGGGAAGATTGCTAACCTACACTCTTTCCTTTTTGCACTATCATTCCAATGCTGAATCCCCCCCATTCCATAGCCCAAGTCTTTCCTTATCTTTAATTAATTACCTTTGCTGTGTATCTGTGCGGTTGTGGTGGTCTGTTTTTTTTTTTTTTTTTTTCTTTTTCTCCTACTTATAGGTATGGATATTTTATACATAGTTACATTAGTCCAGCTTGAACCACTTTAACTATATACTGTGTGTATGTATGTATATGTGTATATATATATATATATATATATATATATATATATATATATATATATATATATATATATATACCTGGCTGATGCCCCTGGAAGCTGGTTACAGCTACTCCGTTGATCCCCACTTGCTTCCGGGTCCTGTGCCGAACGGCTGCTCTGCTGCTTACTGAAAACAGGAGGTTGGCACAGGCTTTATTCAAAGAATGCTTTGAATGAATAGAAAGTGTTCCGTGATTTGAAGAGGTGGAGAACTGGGAACAGTGATATCACGCTGTTCACCTTGTCCAATCAGAGGACATTTTGCATTCATTCAGAAAATATAAAGCATTCTCTGAATTGCACCCTTGACAAGCGGCCAACCTCCTGTGTTCACAAGCAGCAGGGACCCGGCAGCAAGTGGAGATCACTAGAGTGGTGGTGTCTCCTTCAGTGATTTCCAGCTTCCAGGGGGATTGGCCAGTTATGGTATATACCAGGGATATGCAATTAGCGAACCTCCAGCTTTTGCAAAACTGTCAGAACTACAAGTCTAGCTGTTGCAGAACTACAAGTCCCATCATGCCTCTGCCTCTGGGTGTCATGCTTGTGGTTGTCAGAGTCTTACTATGCCTCATAGTACTTGTAGTTCTGCAACAGGTGGAGGTCTGCTAATTGCATATCCCTGGTATTTACAGTTACATAGTTATAGTCCAAGATGGACCAAAGCAACTATGCATAAAATGTCTATACCTGGAATTTATGTTAAACATTTTGCTAAAACTGTGTATCCATACTGCTTGGACCCTAGAAGAAGCTGATACACCCTGAGAGCTTGTCCTGAAAATTTGAGTTAAAAAAAAAAAGGAAAAAAAAAGTATCATGGACAGAACTCAATTGTTTTTAAAGCATCATGATAATGCATATGGGGCAAAAATTAAAAAAAAAAAAAAATGCGTAAGTAAAACCTGTGCTCTCTGCATTCTTAACAGGTCATTTGAGCCAATTCTTCGTCTTCTGCCCCAGAGCGTTTCCCCCATCAGCCAACACTGGGCAACGTGGGCTTTGTACAACCTTGTATCTGTATATCGTAAGTATAACTGCTCCCTTTTTCTCTCAGGGCTCAGAGACTGGAAATGAAAAGCATTCTTTATGGGGATGTGTACCAGCATGTAATAGATACAGTGGGGGAAATGTGTGGGGTTGGACTTAGCGACAAGCTGCAACAGTGCTAAGAAGTGGGGGAGCCCTTCCTATTGGAACGGTCCAATATTTGGCCATGACCAGTTTGGGAGGCTGCTGTAGATATGTGCCGGGACTTCTAGGTGCTACCTGCAGACAGTCTCAGAGTCTCGATATTGCATCCCATATTGCAAGGTGGTCCTTGAAGTTTGTTATTTCCATGCAGCATTCCCAAGGGTTCCCTGTAAGGGCATATGGGAGCTTCATTTACCAAAAAGCAATGTTTTTCGCACATGGTGCTCACTATTACATAATTATCTAGGTAAATAATTCCAAAAAAAGTCAGGACACTTTGTAAAATCTGCATAAAAACAGAATGCAATGATTGTTAATTGTTATATACCCATATTTTATTCACAGTAGAAAATAGAAGAAGTATCAAATTCAGTTTTTATTGAAGTTTCTAAATTCCAACAATGGGCTGTAGCATAAACCTCCGCAATACAAAACTGAAAAAAAACCCCTCTAATTATTGCTCTGTAATACAGTCTCATATTGGTGCTTCAACTACCAGCTATGGGGTGCCAAGAGGCCTTGTAGGAGAATATATTCAGAAAAACAACCATACAATAAACACAAGTGACTGAATGAGATATGACAGAACTCCAAGCTTCCAAAAAAGTAGAGGGTAACAGGCTGTAAAACAAGCAGTGGTACACCGTCGGGGTTTGGAGTATCACCCCCAACAAGTTGAGAAACTTTGCTCAAAACACAATGGGAAAGGAACTCAGGAAAACAGGCACACGCACGGGTCCGTAATAGTGTCCAAGTGGTCTAACCACGGGTTCCAAATATTTTCAAACTTGGTGGGTCTACTATTGCAAAAACCACTATTGAATTCATTTTTAATATTCAAAGCAAACTCCGCCATCCATCCATGCTTTATTTTGTTGAGAGATCACTTTGAAAAACACCCTCCCTCCCAGCATTTCTGCCTGCGGCCATCTTGTGTAAGGGCAAATGATTCATATAGCATTTACTTCCTGCATTCAATCTGCCCTTAGCTCAAGCATGCATGCAGGAGAGTGTGCTTAGCTGAGAAATTCCCTCCTCCCCTCCTGGTGACTCCACGGATGTATGACACAATTTGCCTAAGACTGGAGACCAGGAAGTAACTGAAGAAATGAAAAGAAAAAAAAGTTTAAAACAAGTAAATATGATATACTTTCCTATCTATTTACGAATACTAGCAGTATGAAGATTAAAAATAAGTGTTGATTGGGAGAGTGACGTTCCACCCTAAACTGGGAAAATGTACCGTTTTTAAGAAAAAAATAAGGTAATTTTGAAATTGATGACAGCAACATGTCTCAAAAAAGTTGGGACAGGGCAAAGCTTTGGAATTGGGGTTGTATAGAGGCTTGCGTTGAGAAGCTTTTGTACACATCAAATGGGTTTTGCAGTCCCATACAAGTCTATGGGAATGCAAAATCTTTTTGAAGCAGGTCAAATACAGGCCAGAAGGAGGTCCGGTGCTCCTGTCAGTTGATTCTGAATGGACTCTTAAAGTGGAGCTCCACCAAAAAGGGGAAGCTCTGCTTGTCTGCTTCCTCTGCTGTCACATTTGGCACCTTTTTGGGGGGGAGTGGGGAGCTGGCACCTGGTTTTGACAGGTACCCTCTCCCACTTCTGGCTCAGTTCGTCGTGGCAAAGTGAGCCGAACGTGCGCCCCCCTCCCCCTCACAGCCGGCCCATTCACAGAGTGCAGCGCACTTCGCGCAGTAGGGAACTGGCTGTGAAGCTGCAAGACTTCACTGTCTGTTTCCCTTAGCTGAGATGGCGGCGCCAGCACCCAAGTCCAAATGCAGTTTCGAGAATCCGCGCAGGTCAGGACACCACTGGATCCCTGGATAGGTAAGTGCTACAGTATTTGTAGCTGCTGACTTTTAGTTTTTGAGGGGGGGTGGAACTCTGCTTTAAGTCTCAAACTGATGCCATTGACACAGGCCCTAATGTCTAAAGTCA
This sequence comes from Lithobates clamitans, assembly GCA_037952925.1. Lineage (NCBI taxonomy): Eukaryota > Metazoa > Chordata > Amphibia > Anura > Ranidae > Lithobates > Lithobates clamitans. Next base: position 153,045 of record JBBGZY010000052.1, on the reverse strand, counting down.
GGTTCATGCTAAATAATGTTAGTCTAAGGGTCCATGCACACTGGGCTTAAAAAACACTGCTTCTACGGGAGTTTTGCCTGTAGAAGCAGCTCAATGTTATCCTATGTTGAACTGGATGGACTTTTTTCAACCAGAGTAACTATGTACCTACTGTATGTATATATGCACATTAGGATGTTTAGAGGCATATTTTAAGCTCAATATTTAGAGGCAGAAAAAAAACCTTCTGGTTTGCGTTTTTAATAGTTTTCTGGCAAAAAAAAACGCATACGCCTGTACAAAAAAGCTCTATATGAGAGGGAGATTATAAGCCCAGTGTGCATGGACTGTTATGCATTTTTCAGGGGTCTCAAAGTGGTGGCCCTCCAGCTGTTGCAAAACTACAAGTCCCATGAGGCATTGCAAGGCTGACAGTTACAAGCATGACTCCCACAGGCAGAGGCATGATGGGACTTGTAGTTTCGCAATAGCTGGAGCGCCGCCCGTTTGAGTCCCCTTTTTAGTTAACTGTAAATGACATGTTGGGCCATAATGTAGAATATGTTGGATTTCTGCAATGTTTTTTTTTTTTTAGGCCCTCTTTGCTAACAATATTTTCTTACTTTCAATTTAGCAGACAAATACTGTCCTCTTCTAATCAAAGAAGGTGGGCTCCCTCTGCTGGTGGATGTGGTCAACATGCCAACTACACGCCAAGAAACCAAGGATATGGCTAGGTAATGCACAGCACAGCTTCAGTGTGAATGTGTGTTGACCATTGCAGCAGCTGGTGGTATTGAATCATTGTGTCTCCTCTTTTTTTCCAGAACCGGAGTTAATAAGTGGGAACAGTAAATGTTTGTTTAGCTTCCTTACCAAGGCGTTCAAGCTGGAGTTTAACTTGCTTATATTTTGCCTTCCCTGATTCCTCCTTCCCCTCTTCATCAATATGCCAGTAACATTTTTACATTGTACAAGCTTGGCGGCTGCAGCTAGCCAATCACAGCTGTCAAACCCAGCAGCAGGAATCGGTAGACTCCTGCCACTGAAATTTGCACTGTAGCAAAACGCTCGTGTGAATATACCCTTGGGCTGTTTTTTAGAGATATGCATTTCATTATTGTGCATTTTTCTGCAGTGGTAACACAATGGCCTCTATGTGGTTAGTTGTGGTGCCATTCATTTAAATTGCACCCCAGTGCACAAGTACAATAGGTGCCAAGAGACTTGCACTGCATTAAAAATAAAAGAGAGAGGGCAGATCTGGGGTTTTTATTCAGTTGTTGAGCATCTGCAGGCCGTTCTTGATGAAATGGCTGCCTTAATGCAACACACGTTAACTTTTATGCAGTAATGTACTCCAATGGAACTGTATAGTTTGATATTCATTACATCACTGCTGCCCATGTGATTTGAGGCTTATGAGGACTTAAGATAGGGCAACCCAGAATGACAGGGTAGTATGTTCTTTCCACCTGTTTTAAGAAACTTCCAGCTTATTAAACCTGAGCTGTTTTACTTTGTTTGAGATCGTAGCACCCTGGTGCAAAACATATGGCTCGCTGTCTTTTTATTTGCACCCTACTGTGTCTTGGACCGCATCTGCCAACTGCTGGGCACCGGGGACTGTGCATAACTGCACCAGGGTGCTGCCCACTGAACTCTTTTAGGATCGACCTCTGCCTGACAAGAATAGTCCTGGCCTGGTTTGTGTGCGAGGCGCAGGATCGTGTGATCTGTTAAAGTAAAATCTCACTGCCGCTGCACTGACCACCACCATTCAGGGGGAGTTAATAAAAAAAAAAAAATCCTACTAACTATGGAGAGGGGATCAAAGAAAAGCAAAACAAAAACACTGCGCCAAACCACCATTTGGAGGTGAAGATGCAGCAGGAGTCCTGATGGGGGTGGGTCGATTAAGGGCGCACGGGCGCCGCCCCCTCTCTCCAGCCACCCCCTCTATCACCAATAGATAGATTTATGCATTGCATGAATCTATCCATGGTCTCCCGCTGCCACCCCCTATTTAGGCACCCGGCCTAGGGTTGCCACCGTTTCTTCGAGCCAAACCCGAACACTTCAGCTGGGCTTGGCATTTTTTTTGTAGCATACACTATGAGATTTGTAAAATACCTGGCACACCTCTATGTGCCCTAGGGGAGTAGTAATGCGGCACGCGCAGCCGTGAACAGTGGGTGTAGCCAATTGCACATAGTGCAGGTGTGTGTAATGTACATTATAGTGTATATAGTGCAGGTGTGTGTAATGTACATTATAGTGTATATAGTGCAGGTGTGTGTAATGTACATTATAGTGTATATAGTGCAGGTGTGTGTAATGTGCATTATAGTGTATATAGTGCAGGTGTGTGTAATGTACATTATAGTGTATATGTAGTGTGCAATGTTTGGTGGAGAGCCTCCCAGTGAATTTTCTTTTTTTTGGGGGGGGGGGGGGGAGGTCTCCTGGTGTAGTATGGGGCCTGTATATAAGGAAATTATTAGTACTTGTATGAATTATCAGATGTTCACATCAATGGAGGATAATAAATTACGTACGCACATATATAAATGTTGAGTTAATCGCATGCATAAACGCACACACTTAAATGCATACAGATACTGAGATATATACCTATGCTCAATTACATACAGTACATGTACACACAATCATATACATGCATACACACACACATATATAAATATATATATATACACACACACACACAATCAGATACATGCATAAAGGCTCAGATATATGTAAAGATACATGCATATACACACTCAGATATATATACACAATCAGATACATGCATACACACTAAGATATATTCAATCAGATACATGCATACACACACACAGATATATACACAATCAGATACACACAAACAGGTATAAACTCGACACTAGACATACACTAGACACAACCACAACATACTGTGAGATGAATACTTACATATGTAGCTGGTAATGGCCAGCGAGCTTCTCTCCTCCCCGCTCTGTCCTGCTGTCCTCTCACACTCCGTAGAGCTCCTTCCTCTTCCCACCACACACACTTACAGCTCTTCTCCAATACATCAGTTTGTCAGAGTGAACAGTCCTGAGAGGGCTCCAGTAGCCGGAACTAGAAGCAAAGCCTCGGAAAATGTGGCCAGGAGGTTCTGTATCCCTCCGCAGAGAGAAACAAGTCCCTTGTAATTAGGGCTGTTTCCATCCTGACAATTATAAATATGTGAAGATAGGTGAACATCTGATACATGTTATGGAAGCAAGATTCTGATTAGGCTTTTATGAGGTTGTTATGGGGGTGTTGGAAGAGTTTTTGGGGGTGCCCTGGTGACTGGTGGGTGTGAGGCAGTGAGGAGAAACCCGGGCAGAGGATGTAAAAACCGGACTGTCCGGGTGAATCCCGGACAGGTGGCAACCCTAGCCCGGCCCCCTTTCGGGCTGTTTTTGAAGCACCCGATTAGAGCCATAGGCTCTAATAGACGTCAAAAAAAAGGTGACCTGCAAGTGCCATGCTTGGCGTTCTCGGTTCACCCAGGAGGTGTGTTAGAAAAGGGAATGAATATTCGCTTTCCTAACACTGAACCTCTTCTCCACCAATCAGGTGCTTGGGTCTGTTACCCGTCACCTGATTGGCTGAAACGACAGGCGCTGTGCTTGGACGCCTATCAGGCCTCCAATCATAGGAGAGGACAGGAGAGGACATCGAGGCTCGCCGCCGTCACCTGCTGCCCCACCGAGACAGGGTAAGTGCCGGGCAGACGGCGAGCAGGGGGGCGGGGGAGGGGGTTCACACTGGCAGCATTCGATGGGCACAGTGGCAGCATTTGAAGGCACAGTGGCAGCGTTGATGGGCACAGTGGCGGGCAGGACTTATGACAACACCTTAACTCCTGTACTGCTGGTTCAGCATTACACCTCTGACAGAGACCACATAAGATGTCCTAACAGAGAGCAGTGTAATAGTTCTACAACTCTTTAGTCTGTTGGGTTACGAGAGCCATTGACTCCCGCTGCTGTCAATCAAATCATGTGAACAGAGTGCAGGTGTGGGGCTACGTTGCACTGTTTTTTAGATTTTTAAAGTATTTTAAAAGTGGATTCAGTAACATAGGATGTTCCCAAGCAATACTACATGACATGTTTTTGTCGTGCTGGTCCCAATCATACATCCCTGAAGAGTAACACTTGAAACGCGTCGGGTACTCCCCCATATGTGTGTTCCATATGCAACGGAGTCAATGATTGTAACCTTATGTATTGTATTGCATACACACTGTGTCACACATCCTGTATTTTTTCTTTTGTATTTTCTATTTGCAATGTGGATATGTGTACAGCTACACCCTTTGTTAATAAAACGTTCTATTCATGATCACTACAGAGTAGCTTTTTCCCTTTAAAGCACCATAAGAGGAACAAATTTCCCTATGTATAGACTATTGGGGATGTGGGTTAATCCTACTCTCTAGACCAACCCAGCACCACCCCTCCATGATTACACTGTGTATCAATAGACACACAAAGCCTGGTTCTGGAGCTAGCCCACAGGTGCACCCCCATAGGAAACGGCATCCTATGGTTGCGCCCTGAAAAGGGCAGGAGCCAAAAGCGCCTGAAAGGGTCCCCAGAAGAGGAGGTTCGGGGCCAGTCTGTGCAATACCAATGCACAGAGCAGGTAAGTATAACATGGTTAATATTTTAAAGAAAAAAAAAAGCTTTACAAATGCTTTAATTTCTACTTGTGAAAGTAATTTCTACTTGGTTGAACTAGATGGACTTGTGTCTTTTTTCAATCAGACTAACTATGTAACCAGCCTTTTAATATATGACAAAACCATGATATAGTTATTTATGCTCCCTTTCTTTCTTAATCTTGTTTTCTCAGGAAAGTGCTTCAGCATTGTGGAAATTATAATGAAGAGAGCATGGACACGTTACTATAGAAGGGAGACAACAAGCAACGGTCTCCACCTATACTTCAGACCTCTCTACATAAAAGCCCGGTGTCCAGCTTTACACCACAGGCAGCCATATGTGGCTTCATTTGCACAGGAAAATATGAAATATTGTTATCCCTGATTTAATAATTTTTTTTCCCCCCTTGATTTCACATATATTTGGATGTAATTTCCGTGAGAGAATACAGTAGCAGCAAAGGAAACGGGAAACGTCTGTCTGTTCCAGTGATTACCCTTGGATCTCATGACTGTTTGGAACCCGCTAAGCCGTTATCCTGGCGCTAACAGAACAACATGGTCTCCAAATGTTTGCTATCCCTTTCTTACTGATGGATACTGCCGGGAATCTTGCAAACAGTTGCGTGGAGAAATTCAAATATATATATGCATATTTAAAGTACATTTTTACTAGTAGTTTGCCCCCCCCAGTGGTTAATGTGGATTTTTTCATTTAATCAGCCTAAAGATCGTCCGCTTTGAGAACTGTGGAAGGATATCCATGGGTTGCACAAGTTATCTGATCACACTACAGTGCCCTCTGGTGGCCAAAAACTACTTTTGCTATGTCTTTTCAAAAGACTGATCCCCTAAAAGTGATGAAATTAAAAAGAAAGTGATGATTCCATTCAATTCTCATAAGTTGAGGAAGATTTAAAAAAAAAAAAAATGTTAATGGAAATCACCTATTGGATGGGTCAGCCTGATCATTGAGTTTATTTATTCGGGTGCTAGACAAAAGGTTTCACTTTTGTGAGACAGATGTGGAAAATTCCATATTTAGTGGTTAAACACAAAGTCACCTTAAGACTGAATATGTCCACTCTAAGCTTGCTTATGTTTTCAATATTCAATCGTGGCAAATTACAACTGGAAACATAGAGCAATAATTCTGTAATTATGTAGAACCTGGATGAACAAGATGGATTCTAAGATTTCTCACCCACAAAATTAATAGAAGCAAAGTTCATTTTTAGACTGTCACTAAAGTTTTCATATAGTTCATTTTGGGTTGATGTTGGCTCAAAGCTGATATTGCATAAGCTGGGAATTAGATTTGCATTTGTCCTTTTCTGTGTGTTTTTTTTTTTTTTATGTCCTGTTTGTTTTATAGCTAAGACACCTTTATTATCTCATATGTATATTGGAAGACTTTAGTTAATTGTTTTCTTTCCTTATATTGTAGTGATTCTAAGAGGAACGCCAACTTAGTATAATTAGCAGAGGAATAAAAAAAAATGGACAACCAGATCTCCAAAAAGAAATCATGGATACTTGAGATGTTACTGCAGGGATTTAAAGTAGGGATGCGCCGATAGCGAGTATTTTCACGAGTAGGTGGCACTTCCCTTTCTATACACACACAGGAGTGGTGGGGGAAATCAATAAGGTTTACTGGTGCTGTGATTTAATTTTTTATAAATTTCTTGATTTACAGCAGAGTTTTGATTGGCTGTAGCCCAAGTCCTACCTCGTAATGAATTCAGCAGTGGGCAGCCTAAAAGGGATTGCTAGGCACGGGAAAGGCAGACCAAAGAAGTTCAGCAAGAAGAGTGAGACTGCACCTATAAAAGTTGGGTGGCAATCCAAAATATTTCAGTTTTTGGGTGGATAACGACTGTAAAAAAAAAAAAAAACTGCTCTGCTTATTAGATTATACTAAGGTCATTGTGCCAAACCAACTTGCTTTCATGAACTCTATTTGAATATCAAATGATGACCTTTGAGTCGATTAGTCTTGCAGACCTTAAAGTGTTACTAAACCCACAACAGTAAAATCAATTTGTATATGTAGTAAAGCAAGCTTGTTATACTCTCTGTGGAACCTAAGGGGTTAATCCTCCGCAATGTGTAAAAAAGCTGTTTGATCCTGTCTTCTCTGATCCTCCCCTTCTTCCACAGTCCCCAATCCAGCTCCTGAACAGAGCCATGGAGGGCACTCTGCACATGCTCAATTTGGTGTATACTGCTAGAGAGTTTTTTTTTTTTTTTTTCTTGGGAGGGTGCATGTGATCGGCACAGCACCAATCCGCACCTTCCAGACAGAGGGTCAGGGGTCCTGCATCCTGATAGGGCAGCCGGTGCAGTATCAAAACTCCTACAAGCTTTAACCAGGCACTGATAGAAGTCATAAGACTCCTATATACCACTGATGAGAAAAGGTATTTAGCAGTTTATATTTACTAAAATGATTTTATGTCCATGTTCTCTATACTGTGGGGGACCATATATAGTGAATGCAGGGTCCTGGTTTTAGTAACACTTTAAGTGGCCCCATTACCTTCACATAGAGGGCAGTAGCCATATTGTGGTCTGGGCCTCTAGATTTGGGACGGTGACCTGTTGCTTGGCTATGAGCAGGTAAGGTCTCTAAGGCACGTATCTCCATTTGACACAATATGGCTTCCTCTCCACATTGTTCAGGCAACAGGCGCACTTTATTCAGAATATTCGCTCAGAGATTGTAGTATGCTCCAAAAAAAAAATGAAAAAAACCTCACAACTTTAAAACAAAGTGTTGGACTATTGTCTTCTGTCCCAAGCAATATAACATTCTTTCCTTAGTTGGTAACATGTATGTATATTGAGTTTTTTTTTTTTTTTTCTTTTTGGACACCTTTATTCCTTCTTTCGTACCATTTTTTTTTTCTTTGCTCGTCCTCAAGTGTTCCTTAGAGAGTCTACACTTGTGTCTTCCCAATAAGGACTGGCAACAGCAAATCCAGTAAACCAGGGACTTCTGGGAAATGCATACACCTCAATATTGTGCCTGAGGTAGAATGGAATGGCAGGTGGTGGAGTGGAGTCATCACAAATAGCCAGTATCATACAAACTTTCATCTGTAGTGTATATCGGCATCCCACGTTCATGCAAACAGGATTTTTGACTGCGCCCCAACACCTTCGATGTGAAAAATTTGCCATATTTCCTTCTCCTTTATCACCGCTCAGTGAAAGCATTCATAAATTGATTCACTGTACCCATCAGACCCTCACAAGGACTCTCACTGCCTATAGGAATTCTTCTCCGCTCATTGGAATGGGTGTAATATCTGGATTTGTGTCCTCGCACACCCTACAGGGGGTGTGGGTGAATGGGGTGTAATAATGGCTCTGTACATCTGTGCATTGTGTTTTGTAAAAGCTTCATCTTATGACCCAAAACAATAAACTCCCATGTACAAGTGAACAGTCCTGGTTTTTTGTATTCATTCATTATCGCACTAATATCCAAGAACGCATGTAATGGGGAACTGGAGGTCTTGTAACCATCATTCTTTTTTCCTGCATCAGAAAAGTGACAACATTTGATTAATGCAATAGACAGCAGTTTAACCCCCTCAGCTGCTGAATGACCGGGCCATTTTTTGCGATGCTGCACTGCGTCGCTTTAACTGACAATTGCGCGGTCGTGCGGTGCTGTACCCAAACAAAATTGACGTCCTTTTTTTCCCCACAAATAGAGCTTTCTTTTGGTGGTATTTGATAATCTCAGTATGACAATTTTGAAAAAAAAAAAAAATCAATATTTTTGACTTTTTGCTATAAAGATATCCCCATTTTTTTTTTTTTTTTTAAAAAGCTAACTTTTTCTCAGTTTAGGCCAATATGTATTCTTCTACATATTTTTGGTAATACAAATCGCAATATATTGATTGGTTTGCGCAGAAGTTATAGTGTCTACAAAATAGGGGATAAATTTATAGCATTTTTATTATTATTTTATTTTTTACTAGTAATGGCGGCGATCTGCGATTTTTATCGTGACTGCGACATTATGGCGGACACATCGGACACATTTTTCTGACAATTGGCATTTATATAGCGATCACTGCTATAAAAATGCACTGATTACTGTAAAAATGTCACTGGCAGGGAAGGGGTTAACACTAGGGGGCAATCAAGGGGTTGTGTTCCCTCTCTGTGTTCTAACTGAAGGGGGGAGGGGACTGTCTAGGGGAGATGACAGATCGTGTGTTCATACTTTGTTTTCTATTTAGAATAATAAACTGTCAGGTTAGTAAAACAACAATATCAGAACCGATTCAATCATACAGTTTGTAGTGTACATAGATTTGCAAAACAATGGGATAAAGGAATATTCTTCAACTTTGGTTTATCTCATGGTTACTGTGCCATTGTGTGGATGCATCAATGCAGTGTATGTTAGCTCAGCTTGCAAAGCTTGGATTCATTGAATGAGTTTACCATCCTCTTCTGGGGTCCCTCGGCAGCTCTTGCGGCTCTTCCCTGCTTCAGATAACCCCCTAGGAGACGAGCTCTCCTAGGGGGCTACCTTGCGGGCGCACTCCCGAGTCATTCATTTGGCGTCCATAGAAACCGAACATATGACTCAGCTGTAACTTCAGCTCTCCTTTTTTTTCTGAACTATCAGACAAGCTTTAAATTTTCATCACTTTGAAAGAATGTAGAGAAGACAGCAGGTAAACACCTGAAGCCATTATTTACAAAAACATTTAATAATCGGTTATTAAATACAAAGTGACATTATTTTGTGTCTTCTGTAGCTGCATGGAGTTCAGCTGTAGGTAGTGCATGGTTATAATTCAGTTGGGATGTGTCGAGATGCCACTTAATTGCGCTATTCTCTAGATGTGTATTTTTTCCTCAAAGATGAACTCTGCTTATGCATTATTTTCATCATATGCTCTGTTTGAATTTCCTGGGTTTCTGAAAAGTTTGCCATAAAAAGGATTATAAATACAAATACAAGTTTTCAGTGAAATGTTTTATTGTGCCCAGTGAGTGTCATTTCTTTGAACCAGAATATTAGCGTGATGGTGATGTACAGTATCCCTGGCATGATTTTTTTTTCCCCCCTATTGGCTGAAATCAGACGGAAAAAGAAAAATAGCTCCAGCCAATGGAAAAATGAGGAACAAAGAGTTTACAACATCCAGGTATTTATTTTATGGGATGGCATTAGGTAACTTTTAAAGTTTTAATTTTGAGGTTAAACACTTCAGCCCCAGAAGATTTTACCCCCTTCCTGACCAGAGCACTTTTTGCGATTCAGCACTGCGTCGCTTTAACTGACAATTGCGCGGTCGTGCGACGTTGCACCCAAACAAAATTGACATCCTTTTTTCCCACAAATAGAGCTTTCTTTAGGTGGTATTTGATCACCTCTGCGGTTTTTATTTGCGCTATAAACCAAAAAAGAGTGACAATTTTGAAAAAAAAAAAAAAAGCGCAATATTTTTTACTTTTCACTATAATAAATATCCCCAAAAAATATATAAAAAAAAAACATTTTTTTTTCCTCAGTTTAGGCCGATGTGTATTCATATTTTTGGTAAAAAAAAAAAAAAATCGCAATAAGCGCTATATTGATTGGTTTGCGCAAAAGTTATAGCATCTACAAAATAGGGGATAGTTTTATGGCATTTTTATTATTTATTTTTTACTAGTAATGGTGGCGATCTGCGATTTTTATCAGAACTGCGACATTATGGCGGACACATCAGATAATTCTGACACATTTTTGGGACCACTGGCATTTATACAGCGATCATTGCTAAGAAAATGCAGTGATTACTGTAAAATTGTCACTGGCAGGGAAGGGGTTAACACTAGGGGGCGATCAAGGGGTTGTGTTCCCTGGTGTGTGTTCTAACTGAAGGGGAGAAGGGACTGTGTAGGGGAGATGACAGCCTAGCCTAAGGGTGTGGAGAAGTGTAAATGCCAGGGCACCGTAGTGTCCTCCCACCACACCAAACCCTACTTGTTTATTTCAAAAGCTAATTTGATAAGTAACAAATGCAGTCTTTCTGTTCTAGAATCCCAGTTGCAGTGTACACAAGCATACCTATACCAAGAGATGTGCCTTCAAACCTCATAGTCCTTTCTGGGCTCAGGAAACACCATAATCCCAATAAATATGCACGTCCAGAACACCCTCTAGTGGTGTACTTCTTGTAAAACCGGTATAAGATCAGTTCTGTACTAAAACGTCTTTCTCCCAATCGGATTTCACCAAGGTCATGTGGTTTTCGGTGATGTAGCATGTGTCGTAGAGTCCATCCCTGTTTTGTTCTTGATATGTGACAATAACAAGTCTATACCATGCTCCAGCGCTTGAGGTAGTATCTCCTGCTCTGGTTTGGTAAAGCGTCCAAGCACATGTGCTGTTACTGAGGATTTGCAATCTGGACGTCCGATCCCAATCAAGAGCCTGGTCATCGTCTGTTTAAAAAAAAAATCATAAAATTAGAATGGGCATAAACTCAAAAACTGAGGATCTGCTGTTACTGAGAACATCTACAAAGGTCAATACTAAGCAGTACCCCAAAATGTATCTTGTTTTGAGTGCACTTCTTGGTATGTGAGGGGACCTCACAGCCTCAGTTGTGTATCTGCAGTGTGAGGACTAAGGTACTGCTGCCTCTGGCCGATATTCTCATGAAATTTATTGTGATGTTTGTATTGAACTGCTCACTATTCTCCTTGGAGGATCTGACATGAGGAAGCAAAGCTTTGCCTCTACCAAAATGGCCACCTCCACATAGAGCATGCAGAACAAGGTAAAGTCAGTAATTATTAAAATAATAAAAGATCAGCTACAGCCAGACCACAGACCATACTACCGACTAAAGTACTTTGCGTTCTTCCTGGCGTTTTTTGGGCATAACCTTCAGAGTTTAGTTCTTTGTCAATCAATAAACTTGGACTATTATAAATAACAGCAGCCAAAAGACATCATAAATGGTAAACTTACATCAGAGTTTAGATAGTCAATGCAGGAACGAACACCTTTGTGGCCTCTGAAATGTAAAACAAAAAAAAAAAGACAACTGATCAACGAACAAATAAAAACTACAGCGGAGGAAGTGAAGACACTGGCTATAACAATAAAGGAGACTTCCACATATCGGAAAACTTCAAAGGGTAGGATCTGGTCTATTAAAATTACTCTCTTATCCTGGTCCTGTGCTGCAGCCATACATTCACATATTCTAATTCCAGGGTAATGATAGTCTAGACCAGGGATCCTCAAACTACGGCCCTCCAGCTGTTGTGGAACTACACATCCCATGAGGCATTGTAAAACTCTGACATTCACAGACATGGCTAGGCATGATGGGAATTGTAGTTCCTGAACAACTGGAGGGCTGTAGTTTGAAGACCCCTGCCATTGATTTTTTTTTTTTTTTTTTCCCCCTTTCACTATAATTACATAACACCTTGGATGGCAGACACTACAGGGGTAACCTACTATATGTCTTTGAAGCTACACTCCAGTTAAACACCTAAAACATATACTTACTGTTTAACCACTTGACCTCTGGAAGATTTACCCCCTTTCCTGACCAGGCCATTTTGTGCGATACGGCACTGCATTACTTTAACTGACAATTGCGCGGACGTGTGACACTGTACCCAAGTAAAACTTTGTCCTTTTTTCCCCCACAAATATAACTTTCTTTTGGTGGAATTTGATCACCTCTGCAATTTTTATTTTTTGCACTACAAGCAAAAAAAACCCCAATATTTACTTTCTGCTATAAAACATTTCCAATAAAAAAAATTGAAAAAAAATCGAAATATCTTCATCAGTTTGGGCCAATATGTATTCTGCTACATATTATTGGTAAAAAAAAAATCCTATAAAATCGTATATTGATTGGTTTGTGCAAAAGATATAAACGTCTACAAACAATGGTATATTTCTATTTATTTTTACTAGTCATGGTGGCGATCATCAACTTATAGCATAACTGCGATGGACAGTTGGGACACTGACACTTTTTGGGGACCAGTGACACTAATACAGTGATCAGTGCTAAAAAAAAAAAATATGCACTGCTACTGTATTAATGACACTGGCTTTGAAGGGGTTAACATCAGAGGGGATCAAAGGTTTAAATGTGTTCCTAGCCTGTGCTTGTGTACTGTGGAGGAGGTGCTTTTACTAAGGAAAGGCATAGATCAGGAAAACAGGATCAATACCTTTCCCTATTGACAGACCGGTGATCTGCTTTGTTTACCTAGGCAGATTGCCGTTCTGCCTGTGCACTAAACATTGAGTCCATGGTACCTGCTGAAAGAGCCGGAAAACACACACACGCGCACATGATGCGGCGCACAGCTGCCACCCTGTAGCATTAAAACTGCTATAGGAAGGTCAGCAAATGGTTAAAGTGACTAAACATGCATTGTTTAATTTACATTGGCCCTTCTATTTCTCTATGGGGATGATTGCACTATATAATTTTAATTTGAAAAAAAAAATATTAATAAGCTGTTTTAAATTGACATACAAATATACAGTATATTTTAAATAAAATCTTTATTATTTTATGGAAATAACATGGTGTTGGGTATTCCTGTCAGTAACAGGCTGTGTCACGCCCTCCCAGCCTTTGTCTTAGAATAAGAGGGAGGTGAAGCCTCCATCAATCTACATGTAATATCCTGTCCCCATTTTTTTTTTCGCTGGTTAGTGGGCATGGAGGAGGGAGGGAGTGGGCTGTCATTTTACCACTGTGTGTATACGTCCACATATGTGATTCTATAGTTACATGAGCTGCTCAGATGTGATGGGGAGCAAATACTCAGCATAGAAACTCACTGAAAACTGAGCATGTGCAGAGTTGTCACCACAGCCGCAAAATCCCTAGCATGGACAGAAGGTAGAGATGGAGAACAGCAGGATCAACCAGGTATTTTTGCAGAATACAGAAAACGAATCTCATAGCGACTGGGTGAGTATGAACAGCATGTAATACACCATTTATTGATAGTTTTTTTATAATGTGGGTTTAGTGACACTTTAACCAACCAAAGGAACCATAATTCTGTTTAGCCAATCTTGTGACTGGCACACTTGTACGACACTGCTTGAGCAGGAACATTACCATTTCCTGTACCGTCTGGGAGGGGTGTTATCAGTGGCAGCCCGTTCATAGGGGGCATATGGGCACTGCCCCCCCTATCCTTGCATCCGGCCCCCTGATCTACATGCAGGGCGCCGGTGTCTTGCCGAATAAGTTCCTTCGGCGGATAGGTTCCCCCCCTGTACTGCGCAGGCGCAGCGCCTGCGCAGTACGTACTACTGTCGGCCGCCGGAGATAGCTGAAGCTCAAACGCTTCGATCAGCTGTACACGGCGCCTGCGCCCTAGGTCCAGGTTCCTTCCCCACCATCCAAGTGGACCTAGAGGGGGAATCTAAAAGTGCCGAGTGCAGCGAGGCCGTGCCCGAAGCGTGGCGAGCGAAGCGAGGCCGTGCCCGAAGCGTGGCGAGCGAAGCGAGGCCGTGCCCGAAGCGTGGCGAGCGAAGCGAGCCCGCGAGGGGCCCTCTTACAGGCGCCGTGTACAGCTGATTTTCAGCTGTTCCGCTTCGGCTATTTCCGCCGGATTCTACTGCGCATGCGCAGTAGAGGGGGGAACTAATCCGCCGAGCGGAACTTTCTCGGCAGAACACCGGACGCATGGATTCCAATCGGGGTTTTTTTTTTTTTTTAAGCATATGATTAGAGCAAGAGGCCCGGATGTACTGAGAGAGATAAGGCTGTCAATGCTGACCTCTTTCTGAAAATACTTGTTAGCTGGCTGTCTTGGGTTTCAGTACTTTTCGAGTCACTGATCCAGAACAAGAATTTGGCAGGTGAAGACAAATCTCGTGATTTGCATATTTCTTCCAGATCAGTGATACAGAAAGCTACAGGAATAGCAAGAAAGGCAGGCAACTAGCTTTTTTTCCAGAGGTCAGGAATGGAAAGCCTACATGCTCCCATTAAGTAGCAGGTGATCAAATAACATCATCGTGTTAAACAGAAGTATGCGATGCTCTGTAGCTAGCTATACTGAACTTAGCCAACATTTTTTTTAAGAGCTGCGGAAAGCTAAGTTAACATATGCAGAATTTTAGCAATATTTACATAGTCTGGTTGAAAAAAAGACACAAATCCTTCTAGTTCAACCAATAAAAGGCAAAACAAATTAGTATAAACTAGAGCTGCACCATTCTGGGACAATTACCCAGTGAAGTATAAAAGGTCTGGCACCAAATTTAAACAAGACAGGAGAACAAGTTGGAGATAGATAGATGAGGGCTGTAAAAATGCCTACAACCATACACCCCCACCTCCTTCCATGAACTACATTTAACATTTTGGAAGAGTTTGACTTTATTGTTGTTTTTTTTTTTTATTGTCCACTTACCTTGCACTCCCACCAAGCTTAAGAGACACCTTCCCAAGAGGCTTGTCTAGCTCGTCATGCAGCAGATAAATATTCTCAGGGGTGAGATGGAATTTTGTAGCTGGAGAAGAAAAATTATTTTACTCAAAGCAGTTATCCAAGTAATATTGGATTCAGATGGATATTTTGAGTGCCGCAGTAACTTTTAACTGTTAATGTTATGGCTCTTTAAGCCCACTTTCTTTATAAAGCAGAACAGCAGTCAAATTAAAATAATTTATCCAGTTATGGAGTTATTCAAGCAATCATTAAGATGTATTCATAAACACAGCTTGTATGAATATCTAAGTGTATATTAGCTTCCTGCTATAGCAGTACTCAACTGGGAGAGGAAGGTACAACACTCTAAGCCAGTGATGGCGAACCTTGGCACCCCAGATGTTTTGGAACTACATTTCCCATGATGCTACACTGCAGAGTGCATGAGCATCATGGGAAATGTAGTTCCAAAACATCTGGGGTGCCAAGGTTCGCCATCACTGCTCTAAGCCAATCAGAATTCTAGTGCTTTGCATAGTACGGTCAGGTCTACAGCCCACATGGAAGAATACACTTGTGACAAAACTTGCCCATAATTAAATTGAAAACTTTTCTACAGAGTAAGCGAGTAGTTTTAGTAGATGTCCTACCGGCATTAGCCACGCTTGTGCCATTGACATTCATGAACTGACGTGGTTTTAGTAAAACTAGCTGCATTCCATCTTGTTTGGTGGTGATGATATCGGCTCCAGTCCTCTTGTCTGTCTTCCACTGGTCTGCAATTTTCAGTCTTCGTGCCAGCAGATTGACCGCTGTCATTCCAACACTGTGTCTGGTACCCGACATGCCATGGTTACCCAAACCAACCACCTGCATAGAAGAAAATGCACAAGTTATACATTAGCAGAGTGATTGCTCATCTGTATTTTTTTTTTTAATATAATTTATTAAAGCGGAACTTTACCCATAACAATTGATAAAAAATACTGTTCTTTTGCAAGGAACATACATTCCATATTAACCGCTTGTCAACCGTATAACATAGATACTGTATGTTACCTAGTACATGATGTGGCACTTCCGGGTAGGGGGCTCGCGCTCGCTGCCACGACCTTGCTCTACTGAGATTTTATACAACAGATGCCGATCGGTGGGTGCCGGCCACCAGATTACTGCCGGCACCTGACAATCATCCAGAACACACAAGGACAGGGCTCTGTCTTTGTAAACAAGGTAGAACACTGTCCTGTCAGCGGGGAAGTAATAGATTTACTTTCCCCACAAAGCAGGTAATTAAATTGATTACTTCCCTTAGGAAAAGCATCACACTGTGTACACATAACAGTGCTAGGCACACATGTAACCCTTTGATCAGTGATGAACCTTGGCACCCCAGATGTTTTGGAACTACATTTCCCATGATGCTCATGCACTCTGCAGTGTAGTTGAGCATTATGGGAAATGTAGTTCGAAAAACATCTGGGGTGCCAAGGTTCGCCATCACTGCCCTAGATTATTAACCCCCTCCCAGCCACTGTCATTGGTATAGTGAAGGTGCATATTTTTAGCACTGATCAGTGTATTAGTGTCACTAGTTCCCAAAAAGTGTCAGTGTCCAATTGTCCGCCACAATATCGCAGTCCCGCTATAAGTTGCTGATTGCCGCCATTTACTAGTATAAAAAAAAAATTCCAGTATATATATACCATGTAGATATCTGTAGACGCTATAACTTTTGCACAAACCAATCAATATACGTTTATTGGGATTTTTTTACCAAAAGTATATAGCCGAATACATATTGGCCTAAATTTATGAAGAAATTCAATTTTTTTTGTATTGGATATGTTTTATAGCAGAAAGTAAGCAATATTGTGTTTTTTTTTTTTAAATTGTCGGTCTTTTGTTTATACCGTAGGAAATAAAAACCGCAGTGGTAATCAAATACCACCAAAAGACAGCTCTGTTGTGGGAAAGACACAATTTTATTTGTGTACAGCATTGCATGACCGCGCAAATGAAGGGGGGGAAATCTTCCAGGAGTCAAGTGGTTAATAATTATGCCACCAAGATTAGTGTGCTGTAAATTGCCTCCAGCATTGTTCCTGTTTCTGCTTGCCGGAGGCTGCCATTTTGCTGAAGCCCAGAGCCCCTGAGCAACAGTGATGCCCCGTACACACAGTCAGATTTTCCGACGGAAAATGTTCGATGGGAGCTTTTTGTTGGAAATTCCGACCGTGTGTAGACTCCATCACACATTTTCCATCGGATTTTCCGACACACAAAGTTTGAGAGCAGGCTATAAAATTTTCCTACAACAAAATCCGTTGTCGGAATTTCCGATCGTGTGTACACAAATCCGACGCACAAATTGCAACGCATGCTCAGAATAAATAAAGAGATGAAAGCTATTGGCTACTGCCCCATTTATAGTCCCGACGCACGTGTTTTACGTCACCGCGTTCAGAATGATCGGATTTTCCGACAACTTTGTGTGACCGTGTGTATGCAAGACAAGTTTGAGCCAACATCCGTCGGAAAAAATCCTAGGATTTTGTTGTCGGAATGTCCGATCAATGTCCGACCGTGTGTACGGGGCATGAGTCTTTGGGCTTTCAGCAGATTTGCCCCTAGTGGCTCGGATTTTCAACACTGTGACAAAAAATAGAGATCCACTGAGCATGTGTAGAGCACGGTGAGACAGTGTATTACTGGATTTTAAACAGTATAGACACTTATTTTTTATGTTTTACATAGCACTACAGGCACAAAGGGCCAGCCTGAAGTAATCTAGCAGGACATAAAGTGGTTGTTAACCCACAATAAGAACCTTATATAATCCTCCTGGTCTCCTAACAATATTTGCTCCTGTGTCTGTGTTTTATTAAAAAAAAAAGCTGATTATACCTCATTTCAAAGTGGCGATCACGTGACCAGGCCAGCTCTCTCCTCTCCCTGTCTGACAGATGCAGTGGGCGGGGCTGTGATTCCCCCGTTGACATCAGCCAGGAGGGGAGTAGAGAGTCGGCCAGTCGGTCACGGGATCGCTGAGCTCCGCTCTGAAATGAGGTATAATCAGCTTTTTTTTTCTTTTTTTTTTTTATAAAACACAGACAGAGGAGCCACTATTGTTAAAAGACCAGGAGGATTATATATGATATGAAAAGGTTATTCAGCAGAAGGGGAGGTGGCGGGCCCTGACACAGGAGCTGACAGGCAGGGAGGGAGGGGGGAGAGGAGGAGAGGAGAGCTGTGGATGACTGAAGCACGTAAACGGACCACGGTGTCAGGGCTCAGCAGCCATGATATACCATGATCAGCTTACAGGGGGGAGGGCAAAAACTGTCAGGATCAGACAGGTATTAACGGGGGCCAAATTACACAGCACAAGCACTGTGCTGTATAACATGCTTTAAAAGGGACAGGATCCATTGTTACCGATTAAGATAAGAGACCGATTAAGATAAGAGAGGAAAGGACAGATGAGGTCCACCTTGTGCCAGGAAGTGCAATATACTGAAGAGAGTGACAGTTGGAACTGATGCCACCCAGAAAGGGCAGAAAGACAGACTTTTGCAAGTACATCTTGCAATGGTTCAAAATTGGGACCCTGTTAGACTGATAAAACCCCTCCAACATGTGAGATGACTTTTGAACCCAGAGGCAGTCACCACATGTAAAAGCTGTGGAGGGCATGGACACTCAAGCCTGACCACTCCCAAAGCTGGACTTGCATTGGGTACAGGAAGAATCATTTTTGGGTAGAAAAGATGTGCTACGTTCAACCTGGGGACTCACCTTTTTCCTAACTTCACACACGTTGTGTGTGTTAACCCAGGGCCAAAATAAGCACAGCAAAAACCACTGCTATCTGACTCAATACACTATAGACTGTTCCGGAGGCCTTGCTGTGTACGAAAGGTTATAGCAGAGTAATGCAGCACCTTAAAGCCCTTCAGATGGGCACTAGGCTGCCAGGCAGAGCTTCCAGTGTAGAGATCTGCAGGAAGGGAGGTGGTCAGGAACTGCAGTACAGAGGTGAAGCAGCAGGGAGGTGTAGATATGCATTAGGGATGGTGAGAGACCTGCACAAAGCCTTTTAGATGCTGAAATGAATCCTTGCACCCCTTCAACTTCAACCGGTGAGCAACGGGGGGGCGATCAATCGAGTGACCGATCGGGGGGGGGGGGTGGCTTGTTTGTCACCCCGCTCCCCATTCACCCCCAAAAATGGAACACCAGCGGCCACTGATTAAATGTGTTTTACCACCCTAGTCCGTTTACATCTGCCTGACCATAGACTTGCATGGAGCTTCCAGTCGGTTCCCCCTGAAAAACTGACAAGTGGACCTGATGGCAAAGTCCTTGTGAACGGGCTCCAAGTAGTATTTTATAAACCGTAATGAAAAATTTTATGTAAAGTCAATTTACAAGGATTACCACACAGCTTATAACCCATTTAACACCAGCTTCAGGGGGGATTATAACTGGAATCTTCAATAGCCATCTATGGAGGAGAGAAGGAAAAGGAACTATTTGAGGTGGTGAGAAAATAATTCACAAGATTAACAATTTATGAGAAAATAGGGCTTTTTCCACAGATTATTCACTTTGTGAGAAAATAGCATGTCTTGTGAATTGAACATTATTAGGATAAATGTAGCATGAGATAAATAGTGCTTTTATAATAATTTATCCATTTTAGTGAATCAAGCCTACTGTGCTTTAGAGGATTAGTTCATCTTTATACTAAAATTTGCAGAGCAGTCAAGGGGCCCTGGTAGTTTACAAATCACGGTGTAGCATTGAGATTTCAAGCCTCCTTTAACCTCTTGCTGCCCACGTAATGCCCATGTGCAGTGACTTTAGCGCCCGCATACCTTACATCTGCATCCATGGCAGACTGAGGTTTCTGTGCCAAGAGTGTGCTCATTGCGCACTCCAAGCACAGTGTCATGGACATCTTTCTGTGTCTAGTCTTGATTGGGAGCTGTCGGGATTGGCTTCTGATCGTGTGACCACTATGACAGCCAATCACAGCAGTCACAAGATTAGAAAGTCTGAGCCACTGCAGGGCATAATCGTAAAGACCCACTTAAAGGGATGCTTGGGCTAGGCGGGAAGGGATTAAATGACATGCAGGCCAACTGCCTGGACAAAAAAAGTACCATTCTAATTGATTGGTGTCATCTTGCATATAAAAGCTAGGATGGATGATCTGTTGAGTGCTCCCCATTATCAGACGAATGAACGGGGGGCCTGCTGTATTGCTCGTCCACAAATTGTTGCTGCTGTAACAGGGAGGGAGAGCTCAATGTGCATTTGTGGACCAGGGAGAGCACACTGTGCATGTATGGATTGGTTGGCGAGGGAGAGCACTACACGTGTGGACGAGGGGGAGCACACTACACACGTGTGTGGACGAGGGGGAGCACACTACACACGTGTGTGGACGAGGGGGAGCACACTACACACGTGTGGACGAGGGGGAGCACACTACACACGTGTGGACGAGGGGGAGCACACTACACACGTGTGGACGAGGGGGAGCACACTACACACGTGTGGACGAGGGGGAGCACACTACACACGTGTGGACGAGGGGGAGCACACTACACACGTGTGGACTGGTAGACGAGGGAGCGCACACTACACGTGTGGACGAGGGAGAGCACACTACACATGTGTGGACTGGTAGACGAGGGAGCGCACACTACACGTGTGGACGAGGGAGAGCGCACTACACACGTGTGGACTGGTAGACGAGGGAGCGCACACTACACGTGTGGACGAGGGAGAGCACACTACACACGTGTGGACTGGTAGACGAGGGAGCGCACACTACACGTGTGGACGAGGGAGAGCACACTACACACGTGTGGACTGGTAGACGAGGGAGCGCACACTACACGTGTGGACGAGGGAGAGCACACTACACATGTGTGGACTGGTAGACGAGGGAGCGCACACTACACGTGTGGACGAGGGAGAGCACACTACACATGTGTGGACTGGTAGACGAGGGAGCGCACACTACACGTGTGGACGAGGGAGAGCACACTACACATGTGTGGACTGGTAGATGAGGGAGCGCACACTACACGTGTGGACGAGGGAGAGCACACTACATGTGTGGACGAGGGAGAGCACACTACACATGTGTGGACGAGGGAGAGCACACTAAACATGTGTGGACTGGTAGACGAGGGAGCGCACACTACACATGTGTGGACGAGGGAGAGCGCACTACACGTGTGGATCGGTGGACGAGGGAGAGCGCACTACGCATGGGTGGATGAAAAAGAGTACACTACGCATGTGTGTATCGGTGGACGACGGAGAGCGTGCTACGCATGTGTGGATCAGTGGATGAGGGAGAGCACACTACGCATGTGTGGATCGGTGGATGAGGGAGAGTGCGCTATGCATGTGTGGATCAGTGGATGAGGGAGAGCACACTACGCATGTGTGGATCGGTGGATGAGGGAGAGTGCGCTATGCATGTGTGGATCAGTGGGCGAGGGAGAAGTCACTATGCATGTGTGGATCGATGGATGAGGGAGAGCGAACGACGCATGTGTGGATCGGTGGACGAGGGAGAGTGCACTACGCATGTGTGGATCAACGGACGAGGGAGAGCGCACTGCGCATGTATGGACGAGGGAGAGCGCACTGCGCATGTATGGACGAGGGAGAGCGCACTGCGCATGTGTGGACGAGGGAGAGCGCACTGCGTATGTGTGGACGAGGGAGAGCGCACTGCGTATGTGTGGACGAGGGAGAGCGCACTGTGCATGTGTGGACGAGGGAGAGCGCACTGTGCATGTGTGGACGAGGGAGAGCGCACTGCGCATGTGTGGATCGATGGATGAGGAAGAGCGCACTACGCATGTGTGGATCGACGGACGAGGGAGAGCGCACTGCGCATGTGTGGACGAGGGAGAGCGCACTACACGTGTGGATCGGTGGACGAGGGAGAGCGCACTGCGCATGTGTGGACGAGGGAGAGCGCACTGCGCATGTGTGGACGAGGGAGAGCGCACTGCGCATGTATGGACGAGGGAGAGCGCACTGCGCATGTGTGGACGAGGGAGAGCGCACTGCGCATGTGTGGACGAGGGAGAGCGCACTACACGTGTGGATCGGTGGACGAGGGAGAGCGCACTGCGCATGTGTGGACGAGGGAGAGCGCACTGCGCATGTGTGGACGAGGGAGAGCGCACTGCGCATGTGTGGACGAGGGAGAGCGCACTACGCATGTGTGGATCGACGGACGAAGGAGAGCGCACTGCGCATGTGTGGACGAGGGAGAGCGCACTACACGTGTGGATCGGTGGACGAGGGAGAGCGCACTGCGCATGTGTGGACGAGGGAGAGCGCACTGCGCATGTGTGGACGAGGGAGAGCGCACTACGCATGTGTGGACGAGGGAAAGCGCACTACGCATGTGTGGATCGACGGACGAGGGAGAGCGCACTGCGCATGTGTGGACGAGGGAGAGCGCACTACACGTGTGGATCGGTGGACGAGGGAGAGCGCACTGCGCATGTGTGGACGAGGGAGAGCGCACTGCGCATGTGTGGACGAGGGAGAGCGCACTACGCATGTGTGGATCGATGGATGAGGAAGAGCGCACTATGCATGTGTACATTTCTGGACTAGCAATACAGTAGCTCCACACTGATTCCTGTGATGATGGGAGCATGCTCAATGAACCATCGGTCAGGATGAGGTCCGATCACTCTGAAAGCTGGGGGTTTTTTTTACCAGGCTTTGGGGAAGCCGCTGTTGGGCTATGTAATTTAAAAGAAGCGCAATTTTTCTACATTGCACCACCATTTGTAAACTATTGTGGCTCCTTGACTGCACTGTAAGTGAACTAGCTCTTTAATTCTTCATGGTCCATACACATGGGTTCAAAGCAGAGGATGTTCCACATACAGACTCAGCCCTGCTGTGTACAGAAGAGATTACAGGCACATTCTCTGCACTTGCTGGAGACTGAAGTGTTAAATATTTCCCCGCCATAGCTTGCTGTTCATAATGCAACCCTGCAGGAGAAGACAAGACTTTGCGGAGAGGATTATTAACATACAAGTCTATTTTATACCGTCACAATGATGACCTAAGAACAGCCGCCACATTGAATGCAGTTCATTGACTCACCATGAAGACCTTTTCTCTGCTGTGACCCTGAACTGCTGCCTGACTCATATACCGACCGAGCACACACCATGTCCACATGATCCCTGGGTGCCTGTAACTTCCTCCCATCTATAGGCAGCCTGACATGTGCCTGGCATGAGATCAGCCTCATGTACATTCAGCTTTTCCTGTTGTTAAAAAACAGGCATATTATAGGACAGCCCAGAGGGCCCTTCCATTTCCATGACAACAGCACTGCTTTCTAAACAACATGGCGATTCCCTAGGGGACCAGAATACGTGCAAATCCTCCTATCTGGCCAACTTTGGAAGGTACAACACACTGAACCTGGTCACCTCTCCTCCTTTCTGCCTCCACTTACCTGAGCTCAGCCATTGGACTCTTGTGAGGGGTTTGCTTCAATTTCAGGCGAGTGTAATCCGAAAGGAAGAGAGATGATCAGGAGCTGCACATGGCTCAGAGGTGGATGGGCACACATCTGCCAGCAACTCTGATTTAAAGTGGAGTTCCAAACTAAAAAGAATTTAAAACTAAAAGTCAGCAGCTATAAATATTGCAGCTGCTGACTTTTAATAATCAGACACTTACCTGTCCCAGGGTCCAGCGATGCGGGGGAATGAACCCGCCGCTTGTCTCCCCCGGCGCCGGCATTGTCACTGTGGGTGCCCAACTGTGGCTTCACAGCCGGGCACACTCTGCGCATGTGCGATCCACGCTGTGACTGGCCGGGTAATCATCTGTGACGTGTCCCAGATGATTGCTGAGAGGGAGGGGGGGAGAGGTGAACTTACTTCTGGCGCCGCGGTGCCCTGGGAGGAATAGTTTCTTGAAGCTATCAATGCTCCCCGCTGAGACCACCGCCTGTGGAAGGGAATTCCACGTCCTTACCGCTCTTACAGTAAAGAACCCTCTTCGTAGTTTAAGGTTAAACCTCTTTTCTTCTAATTGTAATGAGTGGCCCCGAGTCTTATTAAACTCTCTTCTGCGAAAAAGTTTTATCCCTATTGTGGGGTCACCAGTACAGTATTTGTAAATTGAAATCATATCCCCTCTCAAGCGCCTCTTCTCCAGAGAGAATAAGTTCAGTGCTCGTAACCTTTCCTCATAACTAAGATCCTCCAGACCCTTTATTAGCTTTGTTGCCCTTCTTTGTACTCGCTCCATTTCCAGTACATCCTTCCTGAGAACTGGTGCCCAGAACTGGACAGCATACTCCAGGTGCGGCCGGACCAGAGTCTTGTAGAGCGGGAGAATTATCGTTTTATCTCTGGAGTTGATCCCCCTTTTAATGCATGCCAATATTCTATTTGCCTTATTAGCAGCAGCTTGGCATTGCATGCCATTGCTGAGCCTATCATCTACTAGGACCCCCAGGTCCTTTTCTATCCTAGATTCCCCCAGGGGTTCTCCCCCCAGTGTATAGATTGCATTCATATTTTTGCCACCCAAATGCATTATTTTACATTTTTCTACATTGAACCTCATTTGCCATGTGGTCGCCCACCCCATTAATTTAATAAATTAATTAAATAGGATTGGTCCCAGAACAGAACCCTGGGGAACCCCACTACCCACCCCTGACCATTCTGAGTACTCCCCATTTATCACCACCCTCTGAACACGCCCTTGTAGCCAGTTTTCAATCCATGTACTCACCCTATGGTCCATGCCAACGCACCTTATTTTGTACAGTAAACGTTTATGGGGAACTGTGTCAAATGCTTTTGCAAAATCCAGATACACCACGTCTACGGGCCTTCCTTTATCTAGATGGCAACTCACCTCCTCATAGAAGGTTAATAGATTGGTTTGGCAAGAACGATTCTTCATGAATCCATGCTGATTATTGCTAATGATATCGTTCTTATTACTAAAATCTTGTATATAGTCCCTTATCATCCCCTCCAAGAGTTTACATACTATTGATGTTTGGCTGACTGGTCTGTAATTCCCAGGGATGTTTTTTGGGCCCTTTTTAAATATTGGTGCTACATTGGCTTTTCTCCAATCAGCTGGTACCATTCCAGTCAGTAGACTGTCTGTAAAAATTAGGAACAACGGTCTGGCAATCACCTGACTGAGTTCCCTAAGTACCCTCAGATGCAAGCCATCTGGTCCCGGTGATTTATTAATGTTAAGTTTCTCAAGTCTAATTTTAATTCCGTCCTCTGTTAACCATGGAGGTGCTTCCTGTGTTGTCATGAGGATAAACACTGCAGTTTTGGTTACTGAAGCCCCCCGATTCACTCGTGAAGACTGAGGAGAAGAATAAAATCAATACCTTTGCCATCTCCCCATCCTTTGTAACCAGATGTCCTTCCTCGTTCTTTATGGGGCCAACATGGTCTGTCCTCCCTTTTTTACTGTTTACATACTTAAAGAATTTCTTAGGATTTTTTTTGCTCTCCTCCGCTATGTGTCTTTCATGTTCTATCTTAGCCGTCCTAATTGCACCCTTACATTTCTTATTGCATTCTTTATAAAGTCTGAATGCTGAGGATGATCCCTCAACCTTGTATTTTTGAAGGCCTTCTCCTTTGCTTTTATATGCATTTTTACATTGGAGTTAAGCCATCCAGGATTTTTGTTCGCTCTTTTAAATTTATTACCCAATGGGATACATTGGCTAATGCCCTTATTTAATATGCTCTTAAAGCAAACCCATCTCTCCTCCGTATTCTTTGTTCCTAATATTTTATCCCAATTTATGCCTTTTAGCAAGGTTTGCAGTTTAGGGAAGTTGGCTCTTTTGAAATTCGGTGTCTTTGTATTCCCTTTATGTTTCCTATTTGTGTGATTTATACTGAAACTAATTGACCTGTGATCGCTGTTACCTAAATTGCCCCGTATTTCCACATCTGTGATCAGGTCTGTATTGTTGGTAATCAGTAGATCCAGTAATGTTTTATTTCTAGTTGGTGCGTCTACCATCTGACCCATAAAATTGTCCTGCAAGACATTAAGGAACTGGCGAGCCTTAAATGAATGCGCGGTTCCCTCCGCCCAGTCTATGTCTGGATAATTAAAATCCCCCATTATGATAACACTTCCCATCCTTGCTGCTAATCCAATTTGTGATAGGAGATCCATCTCCACTTCCTCCTTCAGGTTAGGGGGCCTATAGCATACTCCCAGTATTATTTTCCCCTTAGCTTCATCCCTTTGGAGCTCTACCCATAAGGATTCCACCTCCTCTCTAGCTCCCTCAGTGATGTCATCTCTCACATTCGCTTGTACATTATTCTTGATATATAGGCATACCCCTCCCTCTTTTTTTACCCTCTCTATCCTTGCGGTATAGGGTATACCCTTGAATGTTTGCCAGCCAATCATGAGAGCTGTTGAACCAGGTCTCTGAAATTCCCACAAAATCCAAATCCTCCTTGTACAACAGTATCTCTAGTTCACCCATCTTGTCTGCCATGCTCCTGGCATTGTTGAACATGCCACATAGTTTAGACCGGTCGCATATTGTCCTCGTATTGGGTGTTTCAAAATTGCAACTAGGACTTGCTACTATACTCACCTTGTGTTTTTGTGCTTTGGTTAACCTACCACTAATGCCCCCAACACTACCCTCTGGAATATCATCCGCGCTGGCTATCACTGTCTCTGGACCCTCCCCCCCATCGCCTAGTTTAAAAACCCCTCTAACTTTTTGGCCATCTTCATTCCCAGCAGATCTGCACCCTCCTCATTTAGGTGCAGTCCGTCCCTTCTATAGTACCGGTTACCGACTGAGAAGTCGGCCCAGTCCTCCAGGAACCCAAACCCCTCCTTACTACACCAGCTCTTCAGCCACTTGTTTACTTCCCTAATCTCCCTCTGCCTTTCTGGAGTGGCTCGATGTACCGGTAGTATTCCTGAGAATACTACCTTGGAGGTCCCTGTCCTCAATTTAGCACCTAAGTCCCTAAAATCGTTCTTTAGGACACTCCATCTGCCTCTGACTTTGTCATTGGTGCCAACGTGCACCATGACAGCCGGGTCTTCCCCAGCCCCTCCCGGTAATCTGTCCACAAGATCCGTGATGTGCCGAACCCGAGCGCTGGTAGACAACATACTGTTCGGCGCTTCAGGTCTTGGTTACAGATTGCCCTCTCTGTCCTTCTAAGAATTGAGTCCCCTACCACCAGAATCTGTCTTTCCTTTCCCTTTGCTGCCCCCCCGCTCTCACGTGGAGGACTTCTTCCCCTGGCAGCTAGGAGAGTCCCTCATCTCCAGCAGTGCTGGTCCCTGACTGGTTTCACCAATGACACTCAATGGAGCGTACTTATTGGGATGCTCCAGTCCTGGATCGGCCTCTCTGGCACTTCCCCCTCTACCCCTCCTGACTGTCACCCATCTACTCTTTGCTAGTGCCTGCGCCTCTTTGTCTCCACCCGCCTCTGTGCTGGCCCCTGCCGGCACCTGCCATGTACGTTCCTGGCTCACCTTTAGTATGGAGGGACTTCTCAGTGCTGACAGTTGCTTCCCCAGATTCAGAACCTGGGCTTCCAGGGAAACAATGTGCTTACATTTTGCACAGCAGTATTCACCCTCGATCGGATGATCAAGGAACGCATACATGCGGCAAGATGTACAAAGAGTCGCCTCTCCACACCCGCCGGGCATCGTACCTATTAAATTTAGTGAGGATTTGGGGATTTTACCCTGTCCAAATTACCTAACAGCTAGCTTCCTGGCACTAATACTCAAGACAATACACAGGTACACAACAAGGCAATACACAGGTACTCACAGACCTACGTGCACTCGCAATACACAAGTATACAGTACACAATACACAAGTACTAACGATCCACACACACTACTCAGACAACACTCAGATACTCACACTACACAGGTACTATGACCCCTGTTATAACCTCCTGTTTTAAACTCTAGTTTTTTAACTCCCACTTATACCAAGTTCCACTTACACAAAGTTCCACAGCCAAAGACTGAGCACGCTCAGACTGAGCTCTACACCCAGTTAAATAGGCACCTGTGAGCAATTAACCACCCCCTTAATTGATAGGCTGAAGGAACCAGAGGAAAAAAAAAAAAAGCGGAAGTTCCATTTTTGGGTGGAGCTCCGCTTTAAAGCAAGTGGCAATAAATGAGGATGACAGCACTCTACAACACTCTACTATGCAGTAGCCCCACACAATATCACAGATTGGGTGAAACCAGGACCATCTTAATAGCATTATGGGCTCCTGGGCAAAGTAATGCACTGAGGCCCCTATCAGCCTGCCCCAATTTACGCACCTAGTCTGAAGAATAAAAGTATAAATAGTTGATAGAATTAAACATACTATTTATTAGTACTTTCAATAAAATCAATTTGAAACAATAAGAAAACATGCCATAAATCAAAGACTAAACACAAAGAGCACAGTTCAGGATGAGGCAGAAGGGCACAGTACAGGGGAGTCAGGAGAGCACAATACTAGGATCAGGAGGACATAACACAATTTATGGGATGCTGCCCGCGATACGGCCATCCCGGGACAGCTTAGTAAAAAGCGTGGCTGTACTAGCAAATCCAGGACAGTTGGCAAGTGTGATGTAATGCAAGATTATCATAGGGCCCCCATGCATCTGGAGCCCCTGGGTAGTGCCCAGGGATGCCCATGCATTAAGACAGCCCTGGGTGAAACCACCATTCACTACAGTTCTTTAGATTTCTGTGAAAGCTTATTGTTTCTAAGTGTGCTCCCCTCCAGTGCTCATCATCCATTAAAGCTCCCTTTCAACTACCCGATGCCAAAACGTGTTTTGGAAGACAGCACTGTTCACTATTTAGTGCCACGGTTCTGGCACTGGGGATTATGGGATAGTAGGAAAGTAATATTAATGTTTACAATGCAGGTTCAGTCACTTTTTTTAGTTGTGCACAGAGTGGGCTAGTGTTAGAACCCCTGTCAGGTTTTTATTGCTTGTTAGATGGATAATGTTTGGTAGATTAATTATGGTATTAAAGTCAATTTATTCATTATCCTTTCCTGCTCTGTGTAACCATATTGTACAGAAAGGACCCTCTTCTCCTCTTCTGCCAGTCTCCTGCCAGTGCTCTTTGCTTCTCCCTTCCCCAAGTGCCTTCATAGCAAGCCGGGTGCTAAGGAGGCACCCATGTGTGTGTGCTCGTCAGCCAGGCTGTGTGCGTCCATAGACACACACAGCACATGTAAGCCACACTCCTCACCTCCTCACAGGAGTTTGACTGACAGCAGCAGGAGCCTGCTAAAGCAGGTAGTGAGGGGAGTAGTGCTGGAGTGGTGAGAGGAGTAAGGTAAGTGGGGGGGCTAGGACAACTAGTGGGGTATTTTTACCTTTTTGCAAATAATTATTACTTCTCTTTACAGGAAGGCAATTAGGCAGGTAGAGTTTAACGCTGCCCCAGTCAGGAAGGTTAATGTTAATTGTGTTTCCCGGTTCTTTTCTTGGCACGCATTCCTGTGTTTGGCCCACTGGTTCTGTGTACAGTATTATAAAAGGGGTAGGGGGCCATACCCAGGGGGCTCAGGGACTCACACGCACATGGGATGTTCTTGAAATTCTGCAGTTGCTGTTGGTTCCTGCTGGCCTGCTGTATATGCCAAGTCCAGAGTGACAATTATTGCACATCTGCCCTCAGGATCCTGCTGCAGCTGGTGGAGCTGCTGGGACTTGCAGTCCGCTCTGAATATGTCAATCCTGGATACTGCCATCATGGATTCTGCCAAGAATGTACTCTTTCCTGTGCAGGTATACTGGGGCAGCCACAAGCAGTGCCTGGACAAAGTCATCCAGTGCCCATGGCAAAGATGCCAAACACCCCCCTCTACCCCATTCATGATGTGCAAGCTTAGGGGATCCTATGGCCAGCAGTCACTCGCTTGTAAAAATCACTGCCGCTATCAATACTCCTGTCAGCCTTGTAACAGAAGGAAGGCGCCCACATCCCTACAGTAAACCATTGCATCTAGGGCAGTTTCCCCTCCTGCCCACCCCTTGTCCTGGCCCTGGCCACAGGTCTGAGTTAGGGACTAGGGATGTTAGCAAAAGACTGCTAATGTTAAACTGTTGTGTTAACTTATTCTTCAGTAAAGCTTTCGAACCTTTGCCTGGTCTGAAGTTAATTGAGGGGTGCATTGCAAGTAACCAGCACATTGGGATATGAAGATCACGGTACAAGAGTTCATACAATGTGAAGACACAAAGTGGTTACCAAGGGTAATAATGGTTTCTCTAGTGGATCGCCGTAAGCGCGTACACGTGGTAGGTGAGATAACGTTTTGCACGAGTTGTCGGCACTCTCCCCGTAAGCAGGTCGGTCTCCCATAGCAACAGGAGCAGATCCACACTGCAGACGTCCCCATCCTGGGCTCAGGTATGGAAGAGGTAAAAATAGGTAAAGTGCATGCATGGAGTCAGTGCTAGGTACATGGTGATATGGTAGACAGGTGGAGAGGACAAGGGCTCTGTTTGTCCCTTCTAAATGCACAAGTGACCATGGTGATGTATAGTACATCGAGAGCGTTTTATTAGAGACCAGTCGTCTGTTCCAGTAAAAGTACCCCATGTGTAGGAGAGTGACTTGTAATATATTGCTTAGTGTAGCCCAGAAGAACCCACCCCGGGGTAGGCCTCTCGTGTGACCCTTACTTGGCACCCAACGAGGAGGGGAACATGAATGACATGAATAGAGTTGCCACCTCATCCCTTTAAACCCGAACACATATGAATTACACAGGTTCTGTGGATGATTAAGGTGATAATTAAACTCACTTTGTGCCATATCTGCATTAAATTAGCCTCAGAACCTGTGTAATTAATATGTGTTTGGGTTTAAAGGGATGAGGTGGCAACCCTACACAACCCACCTACCCTTACAAAAGGCTTAAAAAAAAAATAGCGTCCGAGTCACTTTAAAGCGGGGTTCCACCCAAATTTTTGAACAATATCTGTATTCTCTTCCCTAGATGCTGACATGCCGTTTAAAAAAATGTAAATCGCCGTAATTACCTTTTATTTTTCTATTCTTCTTTGCACTTCCTGGTTCTCCTCCCATGGGAGTAGGCGTGTTTCTAGCCTCTCCCAGACTCCTGGGAGCTAGTCTCAGGCTTCCCAGGATGCCACTGAGCATGTGCGGGAACGAGCGGTGAATGCTGGGAGCACAGCATTCACCACATCCAGGAAATAAATGCTTGTGGGCTTCAAATGCCCACAATGAAGATGGAAACCGCCTGCAGTGAATAATATAAGTTATTCTTTTTCGACGAAATCTGACACAGGCGGACATATTACACACAATATGTGAGTATGTAATGCTGAGAAGAAAAGTTTGTGAATGAACTCAAAAAAAAAAAAAAACGATAGATAGGTGGACCTTGCACTAAAAATAGCAGATCCATATCTCTGAAGGAAGCCTTGCTCAACTTAAAACCTGAAGCCTGTATGAAAATTCAATTTTACCTGCTTACTTTTCTGTTCACTGATGCTAAACAAGCCCTTGTCAGCATACCCCCCAACTTTTGAGAAGGGGGCAAAGGAACACCTATTAGCAAAAGTATGCAGGCATAGGACACACCCCCTGCCATGTCCCCTTAAAGGAGAATTATACACAAAAAAAGATTAGTTAAACCCCCAAGTGCTACTTTATACTTGCTTTTGAAATTTACAAATGCGGCAATTTAGAGTGAATGAAAGGTTTAGCACTGAGAAACACTTTTTGTTATATAAATAGTGCATTTTATATACAACTATATAGTTCAGACCAAAATGAGGGACAAATGAGGAGGAAAGAGGGACAGAGGGACTTTGTTCCAAATCGGGGATAGTCCCTCGAAGTCAAGGACAGTTGGGAGCTATGTTGTCAGAGCATGGTGGTCTTCAACTCCCATGACCATACAAGTCAAACGGAATAGTCTGCTTCCTATGGACTCTGATCACAAATTTGAGGAATTCTGGACTCCATGAATAGTCTACTATTTTCCTGATAATTTGGATCACACCTTGTTACCTCTGATGTACTGTAACTAATCTTACTTAGGCGATGATCCTGCCAGAATTCACACCCCAGCTCCTCCCGTTCATTCTCTACTATTTTCCCTCACTCTTTGGATGTGACAAGATAACCTTTCTTCCTTGCCATCTTGCTTGGTCCCTTTCTTCTACTCTATCCCTGTTTTTATACATGTAGTGTCAGATTCAGACACATGCACCTAACCATATTGCTCAAATAATTTCTTTACCTTAAAAGTACTCCGTACTCCCAAGAGGTTGTACTTAAATATTGCTATTACTACTATTTCAACCACTGAGTTTTTTCCCCCAAAGGCTCTAGGAAATCTATTGATACCTCTGGGAATAACTGCTTGAGTCTATGGTTAAAATGAATGTCTCTATAGTTAATGGATATAGATCCACAGTTGACCTTAACTTCTGATATGAGAATTGTTGACTTGAATTGCTGTATTTATTCTGTATCAGTCTTTTTATTAAGATTTTTAGGTAACAACAAAAACATTACAAGGTAGCTAAATCAAGTACAAAAAGGAACTGTCATCATAGTCAATATATCGGAAAATATATGACCACAAGGTTTAGGAGTGTGTCTGTGGAAATGTCTGACCATTCTTCCAGAAGCGCATTTGTGAGGTCAGGCACTGATGTGGACGAGCAGACCTGGCTCACAGTAAACATGTTAACTCCCCTTCCTGCTACAACATGACTGCGCACCAGTGCACAAAGCAAGATCCATAAAGACATAGATGACGAGGTTGGGGTGGAGGAACTTGACTGGCCTGCACAGAGTCCTGACCTCCACTCGATAAAACACCTTTGTGATGAATTGGAGTGGAGACCGCAAGCCAAGCCTTCTCATCCACATCAGTACCTGACCTCACAAATGCACTTCTGGAGGAATGATCAAACATTCCTAAACCTTGTGGACAGCCTTCCCAGAGGAGTTGAAGCTGTTATAGGTGCAAAGGGTGGGCCAACTCAATATTGAACCCTACAGACTAAGGCTGGGTTCACACTGCAGTACGAAGCAGCTCACAGCAGGGGTCCGGTGCGTCCCTGTTCACGGTTTCAGGTCTGATTTTGGTCCAAATTTTTGGCTGAATTCAGACCTGAAACGGACCAGAAGATGCACAGGACGCTTGTGCAATTTGCCCCAGAGCCGCTCTGGAGATGTGTGTAGCGCTGGTAGATTTTTAATCTACTGCTGATAGGTAAATTTAGTGGGTTACTTGTTAGGTGAAGTTAGGTTTGCCTCTGTTCCAGCTTGGCTGAGTTGCGTGTGATTCCACACTGCCCCGGTGGGTGTCGTCACCATGGGCCGGTGTTGGAAAGGCAACGTGTTGAAGCATATGGGTGCTCCTCTGTCCCGGAGACAATTCGGTGAAGGTGGTCCTCCGAGTTGCATTGTGGGAGAGGGTGTTTGTGGGACAGACGCCATGTTTGGGGGTTCGTTTTCAACCACCTGCTGGCCCTCCTCGCCGACAGGTATGCATTAGGAATACCACCTTGTGGCCCTCCGTTCCGGAGGCCCACGTCACTGCGGCGTGTGGGTGGGCCCAGAAGCCTGTCTGGGGCCTACCACAGCGGCAGAGGAATGGTCCTGAGCTGTCTATCCTGAGTGAAGAAGCTGGACAACTGAGGAGATCCCAGGGGAGGACCCGTCATGGAAGGATCATGCAGAGTGCTGGTCTGGAGAGGGGCCTGGTGACTCGGTTGGAGGACGTATCCTGAAGTAATCTTACTGCATAATACTGCCGGGTTGGCTTAAAGGTTCAAGTGCTGTGTCTGATACTCATCCTAAACCATTACATCCTGTGGCAGAGGACCATACGGGTTTTGTTCCAAACAAGTCTGTGGCAGAGACTTTTGTTCGTGCTACGTACTGGCTGCTAGGCAAATGAGAGAGGCCTATCCAGGCGGGCAAAGATTGAATCCCACAAGGGGAGTGCATTCAACTACAAGTGTTCAATTCCTAATAATATTCTAAAGAATACTCAAGAAAGGTATTTGAGCTTCCCTGCAGCTTTCCTTCTGCTTCTTTCCTGCTACTTCCTTTGTTACTTGTTCATTAAAGCATTGGAAAACATACTCAAGTGTTTGGTGCTTACATCGTCCAGAGATAAACTCAACGGGACCCTAGACCCGGTGCCGGTGAAACAGAGGTGGCGAGAGTGAAGGCAACAGCCCACTTTAAACCAGCAGCTCCACCGTGAGTTATTGTTACATGTGTAAACAGGCTCCCTTGAGAGCCGATCACAATCTCCTGCCATGCGAATTGGATTTAGAGAAACCCGCATCCAATTCGCAATAGTGTGAACCCAGCCTAAGACTGGGATGCCATTAAAGTTCATGTGCGTATAAAGCCAGGTGTACCAATACTTTTGGTAATATAGTGTGTATTCGGCCATGTTCTAAGAAAAGGCCTTGCATCAGACCAACATTGTAGGCCCAGCAGAAGGGTCAAGCAGGACTACACCCACCCTACCACCTGGGCAGGTGATAACCATAATAATGCAAAATTAAATATAACAAATATAGTAGCCACAATGGCACCAAACTATAGGCTTGTACATCTACTGTATCATGAGATCATAAAAAAGATGTATTGAAATCAGCATCATATCCTTTAAGGTAACTTGTCACATATAAAACCTAGATAGAAACCTTAAAATTGGGAATACAGGTCCGACTAGAGAGCCAAAATTGCACCAGAGTAAAGGGATAGGAAAAGGGAACACAGAAAAGGGAATCCTGTATTTATCCTATTGTTACCGTGTATTTTTTAATACATATTTATGTATATTGTTACTTTTTATTTTTATTATTATTATTTGTTTTATTCTATTTTAACTGAAGGCCTTCAATAAAAAATGTACTGAAACTGAAAAAAATCCAGATTCCTTTTTATTGAGAACCCCTCACTATTAACAAAAAGGTTCAGGAAATATATATAAAAAAAAAGAATAGGCAGAATTCAAATAAAATTACGTAATATACTTACTTACCTTTATCCCCAATTCCACATATGCTCCTAGGCAAGGGTGGGCCATCCTTCCTGCAAAATCCTGGGGAATCCTGAGTAGCCAAAATGTAAAGATGCTCTGGGCTATTCATTTTTTGAGATCTCATTGGAAGGATAGTGATGTCTTCCCCTGCAGTACAGAAATTGGGAAGAACATAAGTATATTTACAATTTTTATTTGCTCCTTTTTACTTTTTTTGGTGCAGAATGTTGGCATAGGAAAGAGGGCCCTGAGTAAATAAGAGAAACTTCCTTCTAGTGCAAGGTCCACTTTATTTTTTTCTCTGCACTAATTTTTGACTCATAAAAAGTGTGCTTACTTATATTTTAAATGACCACTAGTAAACAGTATGTACAATACATTTCTCTATTTGTCCAGGAGGAGGTGGACAAACATTTATTTTGGAAGTTGCACTGAGAAAAACTTAACGTGTTATAGTTATAACTAGGAGGCGTCTAAGACGTTTCTTTCACCACTTCTTCCCTCTCCCTAGAGCTGAGATTCCTGGAATTCCTAGGAGGAAGCACAGTCTGGCACCTCCTGCCCTCCCACACCTACAGGCCAAGAGCACACAAAGGTGAGGCATAACATATTGCTTAACACCAGTAACTGGGGTGAACAAAGTGCACAAGAACCAGTGTTGCAACTTTTGCTATTCCAGATATCTACTGTATGAGACACCACACAAAGCTTTATTTTACATTGTAAAAATATAAAATTACATTGTATGTCCAGGGACATATTGCAGCAGAGAGTACTGTGTCAAAGAAGGATTTACGCAGTGCAAGAAGCAAAGTGGTACGTGAAAAACAATTTAAATGTCTGCAATAAAAGATTGTGGTCAAAAACAGTGGTTACTCAACACACACCCTCCCCACAACTCTTACCCACTCATGGGCTGTTTGATCAGATATTGTGAACATCCTGATGTGCATTACTTTCTTATGTGTCCCATGTTTGGACCCACCTGACCTTTGGGTGGCTTTGCTCCTCAAACAACTATAGAAATTTACAAAATGTTGCTGTGTTGCATAACTTTGTATGCGTTATCAGTTCTTGGTCGTGTAAGTAACTGTCAGGATGCCTCCCTGACCTCGCACACTGATATTATTTCTATACCGGGGTTTTTTCTTCATGTGCCTTACTGTGCAATGCTGGAGAACCTGCTATGTTGACCTCATCTTATGACCATGTTTGAACTTTTTGTCTGACCTTTGTTATGTATCTATGCTAGCTATGTGGATTGTTAAACCCACTTTGTATGAAAATAAAGAATTACAAAAAAAAGAAAAAAAAAAAACAGTGGTTACTCAAACCCAACTGAGTGGGTTTGACACAGGTAAATTTGGATAAATTATTATATACAAATGTATTAAAGCGGGGGTCCACCTATCTATGTTTTTTTTTTTTTTTTGGAGTTCATTCACAAACTTTTCTTCTCATGATTATCTACTCACATGTTCTGTGTAATAAGTCCGCCTGTGTCCGATTTCATTGTAAAGAATAACTTATAAAATTCACTGAAGGCGGTTTCCATCTTCATTGTGGGCATTTGAAGCCCACAAGCATGTATTTCCTGGATGCGGTGAATGCTGTGCTCCCAGCATTCACCGAGATGTTGTGATGACGCTGTTGCACAATGCATGCTGGGAAGCCTGAGACTAGCTCCCAGGGGACTGTGGGAGGTCTGGGAGAGGCTAGAAACACGCCTACTCCCATGGGAGGAAAACCAGGAAGTGCTAAGAAGATTAGAAAAAAAAAGGTAATTATGGCGATTTAAATTTTTTTACACAGCATGTCAGCATCTAGGCAAGGAAGAGAATGCATAGAGATAATGTTCAAAATTTGGGTGGAACCCTGCTTTAAGTATCTTTACTAGGTATCAAAAATATTGCCTCATCACTGCCAAGAAGACCTACAGTATTTTATCTCTCTCATTAACACCTTATCATCCCGTCCCCGACCAACTCTTCTCTACCTTCAACTCTCTACTTCATCCTCCACTGTCTCCACCCACCAACTCATTCACAGCCCAGGAGATCGACAATCACTTCAAACAGAAGACTGATACAATTCGCTAGGAGATCTCTACTGTTCAGATACCCTCCACCCTACACTGCATGCCCACGGGTACAATCATTACTTCCCTCTTTCAGCCCCACAACTTTAGACGAGGTTGCTAAACTAATTGCTAACGTCTATCTTACCACCTGCCCTCTGGATTCTGTTCCCTCGCAATTGCTACGTTCACCCTCTGGCTCTATTCTACACTCTCTAAGCCACACCTTCAATCTTTCCCTTTCTTCTGGCATCTTCCCTAACTCTCTAAAACAGCCTTTCTCAACCTTTTAACCCTAGAGGAACCCCAAAAATAATTTTCAGGTCTCGAGGAACCCTTACTAAAACCAAATTATTAGGGGTCAATAGGAACAATGCCCCTTATACTGGTGGCCAATAGGAAGAATGTCCCACTTAAAGTGGTGCTCAGAATGCCACCCTTAAAGACAGCTGAAAAGATATTTGGTGTCATGTTGCTGGATTTGCTAAGTGATGCCGAACCTTGAACTCTGTAGGCACCATCAAAAAGGTGGTTCATCAGCCACAGCTCAAGGAACCCCTAGCAACCTCTGGAGGAACCCCAGGATTCCACGGAACCCTGGTTGAGAATGGCCTGCTCTAAAACATGCACTTGTCAGCCCCATATTTAAAAAGCCCTCACTGGATCCATCCAATCTTAACAACCTACGCCCCATCTCCTTACTCCCCTTTTCATCAAAACTCCTTGAACATCTGGTCTACAACCCACTGAGCGACCACCTTGCTGATAATAGCCTTCTTGATCTCCTTCAGTCTGGATTTCGTCCTCAACACTCCACAGAAACGTCTCTCCTAAAACTAACAATCTATCTACTACCAGCCAAAACCAATGTATACTGTACTCCTCATGGACCTCTCTGCTGCTTTTGATACGGTTGAACACCCCCTCCTCAAAAAACTCCACACCTTTGGTCTCCATGACTGTACTTTTCGCTGGTTCTCTACCTACTTATTCAACCATTCCTTTAGCGTTACTTACAATTCTACTTCCTCCCCTCCTCTTCCTTTCTCTGTTGGGGTTCCCCAAAGTTCTGTACTTTGACATCCCCTTTTTTCAATCAACACCTCCTCCCTGGGTCAGCTGATGGCCTCCCATGGCTTCCAATACCACCTCTACGCTGACGACAACCAAATCTATTTCTCTACCTCTCAGCTCACTCCTTCAGTCTTCTCACGTATGACTAATTTACTATCAGACATATTGGTTTGGATGTCACATCACTTCCTCAAACTTAATCTATCCAAAACTGAACATTTTTCCTCCCCCACGTGCACCTTCCCCTGATCTCTGTCAAAATTGATGGCACTATAAGCCCATTCCCGCACACCAAGGTCCTAGGTGTAGTCTTGGACTCGGAACTCTCCTTTAAGCCCCACGTCCAATCACTGTCCAAATCTTGCTGCCTCAACCTCTGCAACATCTCCAAAATACGCCCCTTTCTATCCAATGACACAACAAAGCTCTTAATTCACTCCTTGGTCATCTCTCACCTCGACTGCTGCAACTACCTCCTCATTGGCTTACCTCTACATAGTCTATCCCCCCTTAAATCCATCATGAATGCTGCTGCTAGACTCAACCCCCTTACCAATCGCTATGTGTCAGCTACTCCTCTTTGCCAATCCCTCCACTGGCTTCCGCTCACCCAACAAATTAAATTCAAAATACTAACAACTACTTACAAAGCCATCCACAACTCTGCCCCCAGCTACATCACTGAACTAGTCTCAAAATACCAACCTAATCCTTCTCTTCGTTCTTCTCAAGACCTCCTGCTCTCTAGCTCCCTCATCACCTCCTCCCATGCTCGCCTCCAAGACTTTTCCAGAGCCTCTCCAATCCTATGGAACTACTTACCCCAATCTGTCCGAATATCTCCTACTCTATTAGCTTTTAGACGATCCCTGAAAACCCTCCTCTTCAGAGAAGCCTATCCTACCCACACCTAACAACTGTATTTTAATTTTCTCCATCTGATCTTCCCCCACATCTATTACTTTTTGTTCCACCTGACCCTCCCTTCTAGATTGTAAGTTCTAATAAGCAGGGCCCTCTGATCCCTCCTGTATTGTATTGTATTGTAAATATACTGTCTGCCCCAATGTTGTAAAGCGTTGCACAAACTGTTGGTGCTATATAAATCTTGTATAATATAATAATATTTATACTATTAATCAGGCGTGTCTTACAGAGGGGCAGACGTTGCCTCTCTCATACCGATTATTTCTTGATGCCCATTCTCTTTTGGATCCGGTGAAAAGGACCTGGGCATGACTTTTTCAGATGAACAACGGACTACAATCCTCATTTTTACAAATAATGCCTCAATCAATTGCAAGTATTAGGAAATATCTTACAAGATAGTCACTCAGTGGTACAGGACGTTTTCAGCTGCCTAGACTATTCCCGTGAGAGAGTGATCTTTGTTGGAGGTGTGGCACTCACAGAGGAACTCTGGTACAAGTATTCTGGGAGTGTCCAGTTCTTCAATCTTGCTGGCGCCCAGTTTTGGACTTCATCCGTCACATTACAAGGTATACCTTAGCTGGTAACATGGCAGAAATACTTCTCCATCTAATCCCCCATGCCCTATAAAAGATACAAGAAGTCCATGCTGCTCCAACTACTAAACGCAGCTAAAGCATGTTTTTATCCCAGCTCCTGGAAGAGTTCATCCCCACCAATGCTGAGACATAGGTTTTCTAGAGTGAATGAAATTCAACAGATAGAGGACCTTAAAGCAGCTCTCTCAGACAAGATCTCTGACCACAAAATTGTATTATTGCAAAAAGACTTTCAATTCTCCTCTAGATACAACAATTACTTGGCTAAAATCGACTAGAGAAATTAGGTCACTGGCCTGGATTCTGGCCTTCTAACAAATCAGTTTGGACTGGAGTGATGACCTAGGGAATGTTTCTGACATTCCTGATTCTCAGTTTAGCCCGCTCTACTTTTTCCCTTCTCTTTTTTCCCCCTCCCTCCCTTTTTGAGAGTTTCCCGTGCAAAGAAAGTCACGTACCTCTCTCTTTGTTCTTCTCCATTTAGTTCCTATTTCCCTTCATTCTCCGGTACCCCCTAGGACATCCTATGCTTACCCTCTCTCTGTGGTTAGAAGTTTGGAAAAGAAGGGTAGCATCATACTATTGTATATTTTGCCACATTGTATATGACCTGATATTTCACCCATTCAGTCACGTTCTTTCTATATAAATGCCATTTTCTTAAGATGTTTGTTTGCACTTTGGCCTACGTTGTACATGATGGCTTTTGGCCTTAACAGATGTGAATTTCAATGCTTCTGTTTGTTAGTTCGCATACCCTTTAAAATAAAGAATTATTTAAAAAAATACAATTAATCAAAATTATAATTATAAAATGAATACTCTTCATTACACCAACAGTTTTTAAGACAACGTTTTTTTGGTCCTGCCCAATAGTTTATACATTCTGGTCCAAAGTTGACTTATACTTATCCACTGTATTAGGCTTACCTAATATCCTACATCCTAAAAACTGTTTGCTAGGCATTTTTGGCGAATTGACTGTTTCTGCATATGTGAAATGTCTATTACGTATACTATATTTATTTGCCAAGAAGACTATACCCCTGTCCTGGAAAGGAACCACTCTTCCTACTCTAACCACTTAGCTTCAAGTGATAAATGATGGTTTACCTCTGTATAAGCTTACTTTTGAACTTAGGAAGGAACCCCATCTCTGATAAATTGTGGCATTAATGGATATCTAGCCCCCTTACTCTAATATCCCTAGATCTAGGAAATTAGTATGATCCCCTTTATTTATATTTCATTACTTTCGATATTGTAATGGCTCCCTTTGCTTCACTATTGCCATACATGTACTGTAATTCAATGTATACCACCATTTTCTTTGTTTCTTTCTATACTGAGACACGTGAGGCATGGTCTGGTTGCGGTTGTAACCTGTTTATTATCTGTTGTTTTCTGTATAATACTTGAGACAATTGAGTACTGTCTGTGATACTTTTTTATTTGCACTAACATACAAATTTAACACATAAATTTTTCAGGACAAGCTTTCGGGGTATGTCCCCTTCTTCAAGGTCCAAGCAGTACAATCACGGCTACAATCACCTCAGGTATGTAGAATACTTAAAAGCTCTTAATAAACATATCTTTAAAAAAAAAAAGATGTCTCAAACTTAACAAGCAGACAATGTTACATCTACGTGATACACTTATGATTATTTTCTTGGGGTAACACATCCCTTAAAAAAATTGGACCATGACATATGGCCATTAGAACTACCAAATTATCACCAAGAGTCCACTCATTAGTAAATAATTTGCCTGGAGGTAAAGCTATGATCACTGCATTAGCAAACGTATGTTTGCCAAAATGTATTATAGCAAGCA
Source organism: Lithobates clamitans (assembly GCA_037952925.1). Classification (NCBI taxonomy): domain Eukaryota; kingdom Metazoa; phylum Chordata; class Amphibia; order Anura; family Ranidae; genus Lithobates; species Lithobates clamitans. The sequence continues at coordinate 111,219 of JBBGZY010000052.1, read as the reverse complement.
GCAGGATAAGAGTATAGTGATAAGACCGTGCCATGTGTTCTTTCACATTGCCTCTATAGACTAGGCAACTTGAGAAGACCCACATGAATTTCCAGCTTAACAGCAAATGAAGGCTGCAGAGAAAACAAAAAGATGACACATCTATGCGGCTGCTGTTGATGTGTTTTTCCGGCGCAGTTTGCGTTTTTGAACCTGCATTTTTGCATGCAGTTTTCATGGTTTTTTTTTTCTCTTTAAAAAACTGTGAATAGCTGGTTGTTAAGGAGCAGGCCAGAAAGCCGCCCGCCGCGTTCTTAACTGATGAGACATCAGCTGTCAGCAGGCTTCCCTGCTGACAGCTGAATGCAATAAAAAAAATCAGGAGAAAAATGGCATGGGGTTCTCCACACAATCCATACTAGTCTCTTTGGGAATGGTATGGATTTTGAGGGGAGACCCCCCAAAGCACCTTGTGCTCATGTTGATAAGGATAAGGGCCTCTTCCCAACAACCCTGGCCGGTGCTTGTAGGAGTCTGTGGGCGGAGGGCTTATCAGAATCATTAAGCCCCCTTTAACGAGATCCCAGCCCTCCCCTATGTGAAAGAGTATTGGGGAACATAGTACCCCCACACATTCACCAAAAAAAAGGTTTAGTGTAAAAAATTGCAGTAGGCAGTTTTTAACAAGTCCCCCCTCCCCCCCCCATGTAGATTCATCATCAATCATGACGCCAGCCGCTGCCGACCTGAAAAAGGAAAAGAAAAACAGTCCACTTCCGCCGAAGGCTCCCACCATCTGCCAGCTCAGCCGTCTGACAGTTCATAAATAACTAAGGGGCGGGGTCACCTGCTGATGTCACCGGGAGGCCCTACCCCTTGTGACATTGTTGGCCAGGGGTATGCTCTGTAGCAGAAGAAATTATGAGAAATCACAGCACATCCAGTCAGTTTGGAGGCTTGGGCAGAGCTGATACAGCTCTGTAAAGGCTCAACCTGCAGCAACAGTAGAGTTGCTACCTGTCCGGGATTCACCTGGACAGTCTGGGTTTTGAATCGTGTGTCCAGGACACATTATTCAGACTAGACTGTGACCCCCCAAGTAACCAAGATAGTTACACACAAATCTGTTGCTGTTCGGGAGCTGCGGTTGACTGTGGGGGCAGGTTTGGCATCACTGGGGGGCAGGGCGATGATGTCAATGAGCAATTTGGCCACACCCACTGTTCACTGCGGCACGCTATGCGCACCGCATTACTACTCTCCTTGGGGCACCCAAAGGTGTCCCAGGCCACTAAAGTGTTTGGGTTTGGCTTGAAGAAAAGGTGGCAACCCTAAGCAACACATCAACTTTAAAGTCATCTATTGCTGACCTGATTACAACCACAATAGATCTATATGAAGGGTCCTTTCACACGTTGGTTCGCCTCTCTTTCAGCAGAGAATACGTGAGCAGATACCCTGGCTGATTCAAAGCAGAACAGGAACAATGTCAATTTTGTGACATCTGTGCCCACTCAGTTTTTGTGCGCATTTTGGCAGGAGACTGTGTCAGGCCCATGATGGATCTATAGGCAGACTTGTTACCACTTACATCAGGCTACCTCCAATCTGTCACATTTAGCTCCAGAAAAGCAGAAAAGGGTGCCGTTTTTCTTCCGGACCTGGATTGTCTGGTTACATTCTCCTACCAACAGACCTGCATGGTCTGAAAAACTGACAGGTGAACCTGATTGGAAAGCCATGTCAAAGGGGCCTAAAAATTATCTTTTACTGCAGAGAATGGATCAGGCCTCCACTGGACTGATTCAGACCCCTCTTGAGAAGAAAAATTACTCTAAGTAAAAAAAGGCAAAGTAGCGAGCCAATGATTATCTTATAAAATACTGCATCAGGGGAAACAAAGCACATGTGAGTTAGAATCAGAGAAAGAGCTCACTCCTGTGATGGTAAAGTTGAACAAATATATTTGGATACTAACAAACTAAGTATATTAGTATAACCGTTGGTGTCATAAAAAAAACACACAGTAAAAAAGACTGCGTCCATATCAGCATCAATTCTCCGTGATAGATGTGAGATAAGTAAAAATAAACCAAACAATCCACAATCATGACAGGTAATGCTTCAGTGATATATTAAAAGCTCCACACCTTCAGGTGTAAAAGCTGTTCTGTCAACCCAATCTCCACGTTACACCTCAGTGCTCACAGAACTCTCACCTTTATATATAGCTATATGCACTAAACGGTAAATCAGCCCCCTGAAGAGGTCACGTGGTGTGACGTAACGCGTAGGGCATCTCTGAGGCAGTCCTGGACTGGAAGGGACATGAGAGATCACTCTTTTCATGTTTTCTGACATTATTTGTGGCAATTGTAAAGATGTTTTAATGTAAGCGCAATTTTAATTTATTAAAAGATGGCACTTTAAAATACTACACTATGGGAGGCACTTTATATGTTCTATCCGGACATGTTGGTGAGCGTATGAGGCAATCGGCGTCTTAAAGGGACCAGTACCCCATTTTAGTAGTGACATCTAGAGACGTGGTCATCAACTACTGTCCTCAGGGCCCACTAACAGGCCAGGTTTGCACGATAACTGAATACATCACAGGTGATATAATTTGCTACCCAGTGATTGCAGTATTCTAGTCTGCATCTCCCCAAGGTAATACATAAAACCTGGCCTGTTAGTGGGCCCTGAGGACAGGGTTGATGACCACTGATCTAGAGGATCTGCAGTGAAATAGAGACCTGAATACCAGTCCTGATTTATCGTTTGGTGCATATAGCTATGTAAAAAAATGAGAGTTCTGTGAGCACTGAGGTGTCATGTGGAGATTGGACTAACTGCACAGCTTTTACACCTGGGGGTGTGGGGCTTTTAATATATCACTGAAGCATTACCTGTCACGACTGTGGATTGTTTGGTTTATTATTGCTTACTTCACATCTATCATGGAGAATTTATGCTGATAGGGACACAGTCTTTTTTATTGTGTGATTCTTCTTTTATGACACCAACGGTTATACTAATACAGCCCTCAAAATTTCCACTTGCCTGCTCGCATTCAAATTGCTGTTCTGTCAGCAGGAAAGACATTGATCCTGTGTTCCTAATAAGCAGGAATATGGATCTCTGCCTTCCCGTAGTACAAGCATCTCCCAAAATTTAGTAAAACACAGGCTAGGCACACAGTTAACTCTTTGATCGCCCCTGATGTTAACCCCTTCCCAGCCAGTGTCATTAGTACAGTGACAGTGCCTACTTTTTAGTACTGATCGCTGTATTGGTGTCACTTGTCCCCAAAAGTGACAGCGTTCGAATGTCCGCTGCAATATCGCAGTCCCGTTATAAGTTGCTGTTCGCCGCCATTACTAGTAAAGAAAAAAAAATAATAATAAAAAAAATTCTGTCCATTTGTCTCAGCAGCTCTCTGTCATAGAGGCTCCAGAAATAATGAATTACAATCAGTATGGATTGGGTCACATATGTGTGGTGAGTTTTGCACGTCATGTATTAGGCCTGTTTTAGGCACACTACCATTGAGCTCTATTAGATTACGTGTCTTGCATGCCTAAATACACATGTAAGACGTGCCTATAATGTGAGGTGCCTATAATGTGAGGTACCTGTAATGTGACGTGCCTATAATGTGAGGTACCTATAATGTGAGATACCTGTAATGTCATGTGCCTATAATGTGACTAAGGATGAGCTCCGGCGTGTTTGCATGCTGAACGTGCCGAGCCCGCCAGGAAGTCGGCACGGCGCAGCGCTAATCACAGTGAGACATTTCCCGATGTGCAGTGCAGAGATCTGGAAATGTCTCCCTACCTGTGATTAGCGCTGTGCCGTGCCGACTTCCTGGCGGGCTCAGGATGTTCAGTATGCAAACACGCCGGAGCTCATCCTTAAATGTGAGGTGCCTATAATGTGAGGTGCCTATAATGTGACGTGCCTATAATGTGACGTGCCCTTAATGTGAGGTGCCCTTAATGTGAGGTGCCTGTAATGTGAGGTGCCTGTAATGTGATGTTCCCTATAATGTGACATGCCTGTAATGTGAAGTGCCTGTAATGTGAGGTACCTATAATGTGATGTGCCTATAATGTGAGGTTCCTATAATGTGAAGTGCCTGTAATGTGAAGTGCCTGTAATGTGAGGTACCTATAATGTGATGTGCCTATAATGTGAGGTACCTGTAATGTGAGGTACCTGTAATGTGACGTTCCTATAATGTGACATGCCTGTAATGTGACATGCCTGTAATGTGAAGTGCCTGTAATGTGAGGTACCAATAATGTGAGGTACCTGTAATGTGAGGTGCCTGTAATGTGACGTGCCTATAATGTGACACGGCAAAAATGCAGCACACAGTTGTTAGCTGGCCCTATATACACATTTTTATTTAGACCTGAGGTATTACAGCTCACTTCTATGTTATTACTTCACTCTCTATAACACTACTATTCTTTATTATTGGGAAAACAGCTCTACACAGAAGGGTGAAGTCATTACTGGGGAGGGAACACAGATGCACTAAAAAGCTTCGTCTGTATACCAAAAGGACTTTCTGGCTGCAACTGTCCAATCACAGATCAGAATGAGCTGGCCAATTACAGCCTACGTTGGGCCGGCCAATCATAGCCTACGTTGAGCTGACCAATCGTGCTTTCGCAACCATTGCAGTGAGCTTCCGCGTTCCACGGTGGTCTCCGGGCTTCCGGGTGGGGAAGGGGAAGAGAAATGGATCGTGGTGTGCCGGGCACCGGCTGCCTGGTGAGGACGGGACACTCGCTGCTCACCTGGGGGGTAACACTGGTGCTGTTTCTGCACGACACTGGCAAGTATCCGGCGGGGCCAGGGACTGCACGATGTACTGTGATACCGCCTGTTGTTAGCATGCCTCCTGTATGTGAGCGGTTGCTAGGAGACAAAGAGGTTGGTTTATTTACTAAAGCTGAAGAGTGCAAACACTGGTGCAGATATGCATGGAGACCATTCAGCTTCCATGTTTTATTGCCAAACTGCTTGCTGACCAGGTCTTTTCTGGAACTTTTTGTTTACAAGTTAAAATCTGTTTTTTTTTGCTAGAAAATTACTTAGAACCCCAAATATATATATATAAATATAATTTTTTTTAAAACAGAGACCCTAGGGAATAAAATGGTGATCTTTGCAACATTATATATCACACGGTATTTGCACAGTGTCTTTCAAACGTAATTTTTTGGGAAAAATATAGTTTAACCACTTCCCACCCGCCGTATTGTAAAATGACCGGCGGCAGCAGAGATCAGTTATCCTGACTGGGCATCATATGACATTCAGCAGGATAAGCCGTTCGCGTGCGCCCACTGATAGTGCAGTGTGACACCACAACTCTGATCTTGGTAAAGAGCCTATGATGTAGGTTCTTTACCATGTGATCAGCGGTGTCCAATCACAGCCGTTTATCCGCTTTTCCTCAATTCGCGTGGGTAGAGGTGAACCGATCAGCAGCTCTCCTGACATATTGGGGGGGGGTCTGCACTGATAATCAGCGCATCGATTATCAGTGCAGATCTTCAAGGATGATCATTAGGGGTGCCCATCAGTAATGCCTTTTAGTACCTCCTCATCGGTGCCACCTATTAGTACCCATCAGTGCCACATATTCGTGCCTCATCATCAGTGCTGCCTTATCAGTGCCCATCAGAGAAGGAGAAAACTTACTTATTTACAAGATTTTGTAACCAAAACAAAGAAAAACTTTTTTTTTTTTTTTTTGTTTCCAAAATTTTCTGTTTAGCAAAAAATAAAAATCCCAGTGGTGATCAAATACCACAAAAAAAAAAAAAAAAAAAAGCTTAACCACTTCAATACAGGGCACTTAGCTTCCTGCCCAGACCAATTTTCAGCTTCCAGCGCTGTCGCAGTTTGAATGACAATTGCGCGGACATACAACACTGTAACCAAACTAAATTTTTATCATTTTGTTCCCACAAATAGAGCTTTTTTTTGGTGGTATTTGATCACCTCTGCGGTTTTTATTTTTTGCTAAACAAAAAAAAAAAGACTGAAAATTTTGAAAAAAATAAAAGTTTTGCTTTTGTTTCTGTTAGAGAAAACTTACTTATTTACAATTTTTTTTTCACTGATGGGCACTGATAAGGTGGCACTGACAGGCACTGATACGGCGGCACCGATGAGGTGGCACCAATGAGCGGGCACTGACGGGCACTGATGATGGGCACTGGTAGGCGGCACTGATGGGTGGCACTGATGGGCACTGATAGGCGACACTGGGCAATGAAAGGCGGCACTGCTGGGCACTGATAGGGTGGCGCTGATAGGCGGCACTGATGGGTGCTGATATGAGGCACTGATGGGCATCCCTGGTGGCACTGGTAGGCATTGAGGTGGGCACTGACTGGCAGCTGCCTCGGCACACAGTGGCATTTCCCTGGTGGTCTAGGGGCATACCTGGTGGTCCAGTGTGGATCGCTTCCCTGGTGGTCCTGGGCGGCTTCCCTGGTGGTCCTGGGTAGGATCTGAGGGGGGGCTGTGCTGATAAACAATCAGCACAGACCCCCCTGTCAGGAGAACAGCCGATCGGCTCTCCTCTACTCGCGTCTGTCAGACGTGAGTGAAGAAAAGCCGATCACCGGCTCTTTCTATTTACATCGTGATCAGCCGTGATCGGACACGGCTGATCACGTTGTAAAGAGTCTCCGTCGTAGACTCTTTACCTAGATCGGTGTTGCAGGATGTCAGACTGACACCCCGCAACAACGATCGCTGCGATGCGCGCCCCCGGGGGCGCGCAGCGGCTCGATGTTCCTGATCACGTCATATGACGTCCGGTTAGGAATATCAAACCACTTTGCCGCCGTCATTTGGTAATAGGGCGGGCGGCAAGTGGTTAATTTGTTGGGAAAAAAATAATTTAATTTGGGTACAGTGTTGCAGGACCATGCAAGGAAGGGGGTGAAAGTGTCCAGTATTGAAGTGGTTAATAAATTTAAAAAAAAGAAATGGATGGGGGATCCATTTCCCATCTGTCGGGCAGATTGGATGACAGTCAGGTGGAAACGGACAGGTGGTCCATTTCCATCTGACTGCCCCATAGAGAACAGCAGGGCTGTGTCCGTTCTGCATAGCGGATGTGATGTCATATGATGTCATGCTGAGTAAATGGATACCTAACATGTCGTGCTTTAAAGCTGCGCACGCTCGTGAAATAGCGACAAACTACGGTACTTAAAAAATCTCCATAGGGGACGCTTTAAACATTTTTACATGGTTACCAGATTAACAGAGGAGGTCTAGTGCTAGAATTATTGCTCTCACTCTAACGATCACGGTGATACCTCACATGTGTGGTTTAAACACCGTTTAGATATGTGGGCACGACTTACATATGTGTTCACTTTTGCACTTGAGCACAGAGGAATGGGGTGCTATATAATATGGATCGGTTCCGGGTTCACCGACGGCTTGGGTAAACCTGGAAAACGGCCCGAAGTCGGCGGGAAGGGGGCACTTCACCTGCCGCCTCTAAAAGTGATCCCGTGGCGAATCTGCCGCCGGGATCACTTTTAGCAGGTACTGAATCGCACACAGAAAAAAAAAATCAACGTAAAGATGTAAATATACTGTGGGCAGTCAGAAAGTAGTTAATTGAACAAGCTTAAATTAGAAACTGATTGGCTACATTTTACAGCTACACCAGATTCAGAGTGCTCCAGTTTTAGTATATCTACCCCAAATTGTTATAGTTTCCAGAGACCACTTGGGGAACCATGGATGGGGATGTAAGTTGAGCGGTACATGCTTTACTCAGTTTACATGCCGGAGAAGACACAGTGAGCAGGCAGGTAGGTGTATTTTACTGCAGGGGAGACACTGGGGGAGATTTACTCAGAATCTGGTGCAGCTGTGCATAGTAACCAATCAGATTCTAACTTCAGCTTGTTCATTTAGACCTCTTTCACACAGTGTGGTCTCCATAATGCGTATCCACCTGCTCAGCAGGGGATCTCTCTGCTGATCCTCCGCTAAGCAGGCGGATGACAGGACCGTGTCCGATCCGCTATGCAGAACGGACACAGCCCTGCTGTTTTCTATGGGGCAGTCAGATGGAAATGGACCACCTGTCCGTTTCCACCTGACTGTCATCCAATCTGCCTGACAGATGGGAAATGGATCCCCCATCCATCTGTTTTTGGTGGATCAGATCGGGTGCCGGCGGGTGACATCTGCCGCTCTGTAGAGAACAATGGCTGGACTTGCCTGGATTCCTATGTTTTCTTCAAAACACATACTCACCTGCACAGTGAGCCATCATTGTCTTGCTGCGACTTGCTGTTTGATCGGTGGCATACACTGGGCCCCACACTGCCATCCATATTGGCCACTATAGCTGGCTGCCTCTCGTAGGTGCAGACAGCCAGTTACCAATGATACGCTGGGCCTACCCTCTGCCCATTCTGTGTGCCCCTATTCTGCAACCTCCTGGAAGATGTGATGTAAGTATCCCAGGAGGCTGCTGAACCAGGGACATGTCATTCTGGCCTAGTTCAGAAAGGCTGCAGGGGGTGCAGTGTTTAAACAGAACTAGCCATTTTGGGTTAAGTTCCACTTTATCTCTGCTGCCATAATGATCCCATTGTGGTTTGGACTACGTCAGCCATAGTGTGCCCTGTGGTTTTCTTACACAGCCAGAACTTGGTGTGCAGATTAGACATTGGAATGACATCAGAAGGTTAGATAGATACAAAAATAGAAACATAGTTATTTAAAAAATTGCAATTGCATGGGGTAATAAATCATTTATGAGGATGGTTTTGGAGTTGACCATTGAAGAAGGCCTATACTGCGGAATAATGAAAGCTGCCAGTTTTGAGCTCCTTTTCAGCTGATGAGAGAAATCAGAGAACAGGCTTCTGATCAGCATGAAACAACTGATTCAGCAATGATAGCCAGGCATCTAGCATTTCAAGAAGGAGGGATCAGCAGTGACAGCCTTTATACCAACTTAGTACAGGTTTACTTAATTGCCTTGTCTACCAAACTGAGAATTCCCTTTGCTGCCTGCTCAGTTGTCTCTGGAAACAATTCCAATTGGTAGCTGGGATGCTGCTCAATAAAATATATTAAAATGGAGTAGATCAGTACCTTTATTATTTTTATGTTAATAAAAGTGAAAGTGTTGGGGAAAAAAATAAAAAATGACCAGAAGTTGGTCTCCCTCTGACAACACATTTTACTAATGCCCACAGTACTGTTTGTGTGGTCTCAATCAAAGGGGCTTGATTGACGTTCAGAAGGAGCCAGTCAAACAGCAGCTCTGTACAGGAATATATAGAACCACCAAATTACTTTTAAGGTGCCAGACACAAACAATGTACTACATCATAATTTAAAACCCATATCAAATTTTGTTTGGAACTTTTTTAAAATGCTTTTTGTAAAAAGGAAATATAAGAATGAAGATCACATGCGATCCAGGTATATGGTGCAGCCATTATTGCTCATGTTTCACCAAAAGATGGCTTCTTCAGGAGCCTTTTTAAATTACTGTACAGAATATGCACTGTGAACAGAAAAACATACATAATTGGTAATATCTAATATTTTTCGTAGATGTCCATTTAGGAGACATGGTCCTCCTATGATACACTAATAGCCCTATGATGGTAATTCTGTGGCTTCTGCGCTGACATATACAGTTGTGCTCATAAGTTTACATACCCTGGCAGAATTTATGATTTCTTGGCCATTTTTCAGAGAATGTGAATGATCACACAAAAACTTTTCTTTCACTCATGGTTAGTGTTTGGCTGAAGCCATTTATTATCAATCAACTGTGTTTAATCTTTTTAAATCATAATAAGAACAGAAACTACCCAAATGACCCTGATCAAAAGTTTACATACCCTGGTGATTTTGGCCTGATAACATGCACATAAGTTGACACAAAGGGGTTTGAATTGCTATTAAAGGTAACCATCCTCACCTGTGATCTGTTTGCTTGTAATTAGTGTGTGTGTGTTTATAAATGGTCAATGAGTTTCTGGACTCCTGACAGACCCTTGCATCTTTCATCCAGTTCTGCACTGACATTACTGGATTCTGAGTCATGGGAAAAGCAAAAGAATTGTCAAAGGATCTGCGGGAAAAGGTAGTTGAACTGCATAAAACAGGAAAGGGATATAAAAAGATATTAAAGGAATTGAGAATGCCAATCGGCAGTGTTCAAATTCTAATCAAGAAGTGGAAAATGAGGTGTTCTGTTGAAACCAAACTGCGGTCAGGTAGACCAACTAAAATTTCAGCCACAACTGCCAGGAAAATTGTTTGGGGTGCAAAGAAATACCCACAAATAACTTCAGATGAAACACAGGACTCTCTGAAAACATGTGGTGTGGCTGTTTCAAGATGCACAATAAGGAGGCCATTACTACGCAAACGCCACAAAGTATCCCGCTTACAATAAGCCAAACAGCACATAGACAAGCCTCAAACCTTCTGGCACAAAGTCATTTGGAATGATGAGACCAAAATTTAGCTTTTTGGCCACGACCATTAACGCTACATTTGGAGAGGGGTCAACAAGACCTATGATGAAAGGTACACCATTCCTACTGTGAAACACGGAGGTGGATCGCTGATGTTTTATGGATGTGTGAGCTACAAAGGCACAGGAAATTTGGTCAAAATTGATGACAAGATAAATGCAGTATGTTATCAAAAAATAGTGGAGGAACATTTGCATTCATCAGCCAGGAAGCTGCGCATGGGACGTACTTGGATATTCCAACATGACAATAATCCAAAACACAAGGCCAAGTCAACATGTCATTGGCTACAGCAGAATAAAGTGAAGGTTCTGGAGTGACAATCTCAGTCTCCTGACCGCAATATCATTGAGCTGCTCTGGGGAGATCTCAAATGTGCAGTTCATGCAAGACAGCCCAAGAATTTACAGGAACTGGAGGCTTTTTGCCAAGAGGAATGGCAGCTTTACCACCTGAGAAGATAAAGAGCCTCATCCACAAATACCACAAAAGACTTCAAGCTGTCATTGATGTTAAAGGTGGCAATACACGGTATTAAGAACTGGGGGTATGTAAACTTTTGATCAGGGTCATTTGGCTAGTTTCTGTTGTCATTGTGATTTAAAAAGAGTAAACACAGTTGATTCATAATAAATGGCTTTAGCCAAACCCTAACCATAAGTGAAAGAAAAGTTTTTGTTAATTCATATTCTCTGAAAAATGGCCAAGAAATCATAAATTCTGCCAGGGTATGTAAACTTATGAGCAAAACTGTACATACCTGGTGGCATCTCTGGGGGATGCGCGGTCTCTCATGCTGGTCCATTGTAATTTTGATGTATCCCAATTAATTATGTATAATAACAGGGCTGTATGGCCATAGGTTATACTGTTTCTAAATCAGTTTTCTCCCTCCCCGTCTTTCAGGACAGCCACAGTGAGAGACCTGGGCTCTTCCCCTTTCCTAGGAAACACTGCACCAGCCAATACATTTTCACTTCCCCCTGCCGAACTTCAGTCGTTTGTGTTTCCTCCGGGGTGAGACACTGTTTCTTTTTCTTTTTTGTTTTTTTGGAACCGGGCCTGGCAGTCAGGGAGACTGTGGCTACTTGAAGCCCTGTAAGGGAGGCAGGGGCTCTCCCAGGGACGCGGTGTGGTACATACCCGCCGCACAGTTCGCCACCCCAGCTTCGCCGAGTGCCGGGGGGAAGACCGGGGGGCCCACGATCGCATCCACAGGGTTGCAGCAGGGAGGCAGCTTCGCTCTCCCTGTACACGGTTGCAGGCCGCATTTGGAACCAGGCAGGCCCGGACGGCGGGTGACGTAATTTCTGGCGGAGGGCGGATGCTTCCCTTTGACCTGCGGCTGATAACCGGCCGGGCGCAGTCTAGAGAGGAGTCGGTAACGCGGCACAGGCAGCGTGAGACTCCACAAGCAGCAACCACCAGCGCAGGTCATGTCTGAAGCGAACGCCCAGACAGCACACAGCGATGCAGCTCCAGCCATCCTAAGGATTTCCCCCCTCCACGAATGGTTCCTGGTAGAGAGGGGGGGCCCTCTGGGGGGTCAGAGGAGGGGGAGGTTCAGATCCTTACTTGTTAAAAGGGTCTAGGGCACTCCCCAGGATTGTATCCTATATGCAAAGGTGATGTTTATTTTTTTTTCTTGCATGTATATCAGAAGGCTACTGAAAAGTCAAGATCCTCACATAGCTCTAAGAGAGTGCGCCTCTTGTAGCCGCTCACTGTATCACTCGGCTCCGCCCCCCGGCGCGCCGCGTCATTGGATGTGATTGACAGCAGCGCGAGCCAATGGCTGCGCTGCTTTCAATCCATCCACTCTAGCCAATCAGCGGTCAGGCTGATCAACGAAGAGGATGTCAGGGGCGAGCGCGGGACTTTCGAGGGCTCAGGTAAGTAAAACAGGGGGGCTGGGGGCGGCGGTATTGTCAGATGTTTTTTCACCTTAATGCATAGAATGCATTAAGGTGAAAAAATGTTTACCTTTACAACCCCTTTAATCCTGAACTTAAAAGCCCTGAACCAGTCGATTTCCTGCAAGAGGTTCCGTATGGAATCAATCTTTACAGTCAGAGGTTTGCTACCCAAGAATTGTTACATGGTGTCACTAGATCTCAAGGACGCCTATTTCCACGTCCCTATCGCGGAAGTTTCACTGTCTAGTGGTGAACATAGAAGGAGAAACAATCCATCTACAGTTTCAGGCACTTCCATTTGGCCTATCCTCGTCACCCCGAATATTCAAAAAGGTCATGGCAGAAGCCATGGCCTTTCTGCGACTCAAAGGAGTCTCAATTATTGCATATCTTGGCGACCTTCTCTTTTTTTCGCTCCAGAACAGCTAACCAGAAATCTGGAACTGACAAAGGAAACCCTGACAGGGCTGGAGTGGCTGCTGAACAGCGCATTACTTACCTAGGGTACCTGCTAGACTCCACACAGTTTTTCTCCCAGGAGAAAAGATGCATAAATTGGACAAGGTAGTAACCTCTTTCCAAAACAACCAGCAGGTCTCTATAAGGTCAGCAATGTCAACTGGGTCTGCTAACTTTAACCATCCCAGCATTTCAGTGGGCAGGGCTACATTTTCGTCCCCTGCAAACCTTTGTCCTAAAAGTGTGGGATCACAGCCAGGAGTCATTAGACACGTTATTATATGCGTTGCACCTCGGGTAAAGAGATCCCTCTGGTGGTGGAGAAAAACGGTAAACCTGTCGCAGGGGCGTCTGTGGCTCATCTCAGTCTCCAGGGTCGTAACCACGGACGCAAGCAGCAAAGGCTGTGGCGCACACTTGGGAACTCTACTGGCACAGAGCACCTGAAGGGACGAGTAACTCAAAAGGTTGTCCAATTGGAAGGAACTGAAAGCCATCAAATTGGCACTCAAGGCCTTCAGGAGTAAACTTCAGGGCCATTACATTCAAGTGCGCTCAGACAACTCCTCGGTCGTTGCTTATTTACATATTTACAAGCAAGGCGGCATGAGGAGCGGAATCCTGTTGGCCCTAGCAACAGAAGTCCTGAGCTGGGCAGAGGCCAACACACTCTCCCTATTGGTGTTTCTTAAAGGGGAAAAGAATGTGGTGGTGGACTTTCTCAGCAGAAAGCAGCTGAAAGAGGGCAATTGGGTCCTCAACCGGGAAGTCTTCAGCCTTATATCCAAAAGATGGGGACCCCCGGAGGTGGACCTCTTCGCATCAAAGGACAATGCAAAAACCCCCTGTTTTTTCTCACGAAACAGGTGGGAAAACACACTGGGGTAAATGCGCTAACGCAGAGCTAGAGTTTAAAAAAAATGCTATGCCTTCCCGCCCATGGTCTTGCTCCCGGCTGTGCTGAGAAAATTTCAGAGGGAGTACACCTCTCTGATCTTGGTGGCACAACGTTGGCCCAAAAGGGCTTGGTTCTCGATCCTCAAACAATTAGCAGTAGAACCTCCTACTACTTCGGGAGGATCTCCTTTCACAGGGCCCAGTCCTCTGTCCCCAAGTACACCGATGGAACTTAGCGGCCTGGCTACTGAGGAAGGAATATTAAAAACCAAGGGATTTTCAGAAAGGCTGATATCCACTCTCCTCAATAGCAGAAAGGAGACGCGCTGGATCTACAAAAAGGTCTGGGTTTGCTTTAACGAGTGGTGCGTAGGAAACTCCTTCAAGGTGCAGAACCCCATAGCAGTTTTGGAGTTCTTGCAGTGCAGGGCAGATAAAGGGTAAGCCATTAGTACCCTTAAGAGCCAGGTATTAGCGCTTGGCGCATATTTGGAAAAATCTCTGGCCAACCAACCCTTGGTTGGCAGATTTTTCAGAGCTCTAGCAAGACAGAGACCAGTTCAAGGCCCACCCTTCCCCAAGTGGGACCTATCTTTGATCGAATGCCCCGTACACACGGTCGGACTTTGTTCGGACATTCCGACAACAAAATCCTAGGATTTTTTCTGACGGATGTTGGCTCAAACTTGACTTGCATACACACGGTCACACAAAGCTGTCGGAAAATCCGATCGTTCTAAACACGGTGACGTAAAACACGTGCGTCGGGACTATAAACGGGGCAGTGGCCAATAGCTTTCATCTCTTTATTTATTTATTAAAATTTTATATCCTGCTCTCAAACTTTGTGTGTCGGAAAATCCGATGGAAAATGTGTGATATAGCCTACACTCGGTCGGAATTTCCGACAACAAGGTCCTATCACACATTTTCCGTCGGAAAATCCGACCGTGTGTACTGGGAATTACAGGCCCTAACGGAGCCACCATTTGAGCCTTTAGAATGTTGTTCACTAAAGGATCATTCAAAACAGTATTTTTGGTTGCAGTGACAACTGCCAGGAGGGTCAGCGAAATAGAGGCTTTATCAGTCAGACTCCCTTTTTTGTGTTGTTTTTTCAGATCAGTTAGTTTTTAAAACCGATCTGGCATTCTTACCTAAAGTGGCCTCGAAGTATCATAGAAGCCAGGAGATAGTCTTGCCTACTTTCTGCCCTAATCCCTCAGGAGAAAGGGAGTTTTAATTTCATACCTTTTAAGATGTAAGGAGATGTATCCTGCAGTACTTTTAGCTGACAAAAACAGTATGGAAGTCTGACTCTTCTTTTTTTTTTTTTGCTTTGTTTTCTGGGGCAAGAAGGGGGTATAAAGCGTCTCGACACACCGTTGCCAGATGGCTCTAGGTAACCATTGGCCAGGCCTATAAGTTAGCAGGAAAAGAAGTTCCTGTTGGTATAAAAGCACACTCTACTGGGGCTATAGTGGCTTTTCAAGCGAAAAGGGCTGTAGCGGCGCCAGAGCAAATTTGCAAAGCAGCAATGTGGTCCAGTTTCGCCACCTTTGTAAAACATTACAGGGTGGTCCTGGTGTCGGCGAATGAGCAAGCCTTTGAGTGAAAGGTTTTGCAGGCAGTAGTCCCGCCCTAAGTTGTAAGTGCTCGCCTATTCTCTGTGTGGTTGTCCTGAAAGACGGGGAGGGAAAGTTAAAGTTACGCTTACCGGTAGCGTCTCTTCCAGTAGTCTTTCAGGACAGCACTAGTTACCCACCCGAAATGTATGGGTGGTTTTGAGGAAGACCTGAATGCAGGCACGATAGTAATATGCGATGGTATGTTATCAATGTGTTCTTGTGTCTTCCCAGCTGGCCGGAGGTTCTCTTAGAAAAACTGAAGTCTGGCAGGGGAAGTGAAAGTTTATTGGCTGGCGCAGTGTTTCCTAGGGAAGGGGAAGAGCCAAAGTCTCTCATTGTGACTGTCCTGAAAGACTACTGGAAAAGACGTTACCGGTAAGCGTAACTTTAATTTTTCTGTTTACAGTGAATATTCTGTACAATAATTAAAGTCTTCTGAAGAAACCATCTTTTGGCAAAACATGTTGAGCAATAATGGCTGTACCATATACCCGGATCGCATGTGATCTTCATTCCTTTTTACAAAGTATTTTAAAAATGTTCCAAATAAAATTTTACATGGATTTTAAATCATGATGTAGTACCATGTTTCTCCGAAAATAAGACCTGTTCTTATATAAATTTTGGCTGCAAAAAACACACTAGGGTTTATTTTCAGGGGATGTCTTATTTATGTTCTAAAAAACCTGGAATGAAACAATAAAATATATTTTTTTAAAAGTTCCTGTGTCCTGTGTGTGTCTCCCCCTCTCAGGTCAGGAGTCAGTTTTTTGACATAATTTTAATCCCCCCAAAAAATCTTGATTAAAGTCCATATAAAATTATGTAATTTGTTTTAAAAAAAGATAAGATGCAGCATGTCTCCCTTTGTGACTGTATTATGGAAAATACCTTATATACAGCACCACTGGGTGATGTAGACGTGACCCGTCTGAGCTCTTCTCCGCTCCGAGATCCCGAGGGAGCAGCAGACATCAGTCGGGAGAAGGGGGAAGAGCCGAGATCCCCGCTGAGAACAAGGAAAAATACCCCCTAAATGGGACTTTAACAGACCACCAACTCTATGATAAAAAGTATTTAATGATATAGAATAAAAAGACATGCCGTCTACACATTACTTAAATACATCAAATGAAAAACAGAACAGAAAATGCAAAAATACAGATCATCGTATGTACTCTCCAAGGGGTGGTGTACCCTGATACCCGACGCGTTTCCAGTATTCTGATACCTTCATCAGGGGCTGAGAGTTTTTACATATGCATTTGTGTATTTTTTTGTTCTGTTTTACATTTGATGTATTTATGTAATGTGTAGACGGCATATGTCTTTTTATTCTAGATACTTTTTATCATAGAGTTGGTGGTCTGTTAAAGTCCCATTTAGGGGGTATTTTTCCCTGTTCTGTTGCATCAGGGATGGGACCACCATGCTCCACATTTGATATGGTGGAGGTCTCTCTTTTTTTCTTTTTTTTCTAGAGATCCCCGCTGACATCAGTCTGCTCAGAGCACTGAAGAGGGAGGGACCGCAGACATCAGCCGGGAGGAGAGGAGAAGACCTCTGGCGGGTCAGCGGCGCTGTAAATACGGTATTTTACATAATACAGTTACAAAGGGAGACACACTGCACCTTATACCTTCATAATTGTTTTACATAACGGATTACTTTTTTTACATGAACTTTACTAGGTCTTATTTTCGGGGTAGGGATTATTTTCGGGGAAACACTGTATATATTGTTTGTGTCGGGCACCTTGAAAGTCCCCAAATTTGTTTCTTCTATACATTTTGTAACTTTTTGGGATGTGGTGCCTTGCTCCTGTCTGGCTGACAAACCCCTTTTTTCACCATTCTGTATGGGAATACATGCAAAATCCAGGGCATGCTGGCTGTGCAATACTGACCAAGGTATGGTATAGAATGGGTGGGGCCAACAGACTAAAGTCACCCCCAAAACAAGGAATCACTTTAGGATTAGCAAGCCCTAAAAAAAAAAAAAAAAAAAATGGATAATTCCCACTCGCCTTCAGTGTACGGGGAATACTTTTCACTGACCACCAATGGAAGGAAACACTGCACTGTTCAGGAAAGTAGGGGGATCTGTCTTCATTTCCTTTCTCGTGATTGTTAGTACTTGATTAATTTTAATTTAGTGAATGTTACTGAAGAATAATTCTGTCAGATAAAGGAGGGGGATGTTAAAAAATGACCCACTTTGGTGTCATACACTCTAGGAATGCCATATCGACATCTAATGTACGAAGTGTTGCAATTAGAATCTTTTTTAGCATGGGTTCTCTGAGACCTGAAAAAATTCAGGGATTCCTTTGGTGTTAAAAAGGTTGTAGATAATGAGAATTACCTTTTATCCAGTACTGTTTAGTAGTATTTGATGCCTAAAACTTGCTTGTCATGTCTGTCTATTTCAGATCTTTATAACCAGGAGCATAAATGGATATACCTAAAGCCTCTCCTCTTCATCTTAACAGTCTTGTGTTCTGTGGGGCTATATTTTGCTGTATCACTCATGGACCCGGGCTATGTACTCTCTGACAGCGAGAAGGTGATGGTTCCATTCTTTCAGAACAATGTATGTCTTGGTGAAAAATGTTTGAGGGATAACATTTCTGTTGTGTAAAGTAGTTGATCAGCTTCTCTTCATAATCCTGATCTGCACTGGAAATGAGAACTGAAGCTGATTCATAATTCCTTTAGATCAGGGGTCCTCAAACTTTTTAAACAAAGGGCCAGTTTACTATCCTTCACACTTTATGGGGGCTGGGCTGTGGCCAGTAAAAACGGTCCTGATGTCAGTGGGAAAAATAATGCCCCATTGTTTCGCTGAAAGTAATTGTGTCCCGATGGCCTTGTCAGCTTACTATCCCCTTTGGATAGTTTAGGGAGCAGTGTGGGGTCGCTGGTCGGCTGCCATCGGTCCCACTACCAGTTTGAGGGCTGTGTATGCAAACACAAAGACCAGCTACCGTGATTGATTCATGGCTGAGACGACCCCTTGTCTTTGATCAGAGCATCCTCCGGCCATGCAGCTGCTCTTTGGAGGATGTCTCTTCTGCTCTTAAGAATCCTGGCCATAGCCCAAAATAGCGTAATTCCGGTTCTTTAGCGTCCACTGGCGTATGTTACTAATGTTATTATGTACTTTTCTATTTTGTATTGTAGGGTCTTATATCTGTACAGTTTATAACCTTAATAAAAATGATTGGAAAATAAAGTAATTGCGCCAAATTATTGGTGTAAATGGGAGGTATTGGGCCCCATTGTTGGTATCATTGGGAGGAATTGTGCCCCATTATCGGTGTCCTTGGAAGTAATTTTGCCCCCTTCATTGGTGTCAGTGGGTGGGGGGGATTATGCCCCATTGTTGGTATCAGAGGATGTAATGGTGCCCCAAGGGCCAGATAAAAACAAGCAACGGGCTGCATCTGGCCCCTGGTTCTGCAGTTTAGAGACCACTGCCCTAGAACATGAAGTGTGTTAAAGGAGTTGTAAAGGCAGAAGTGGAGTACGGAGTACGGAATTCAATGGCGTAGTCAGCAACAGTTCCCCTCTGTTCGATGGACATGAGGCACTTGGCAGCAGAAGTGGAGCGTGCGGGAACGTCAAATACCCTTTTAAACGAAGACACAAACTCAGGGTAGCTCAAGACAACAGATTTTTGCATCTCCCATAGAGGGTTTTCCCAGGCCAAGGCTCTCT
Organism: Lithobates clamitans; assembly: GCA_037952925.1. Taxonomy (NCBI): domain Eukaryota; kingdom Metazoa; phylum Chordata; class Amphibia; order Anura; family Ranidae; genus Lithobates; species Lithobates clamitans. The sequence continues at coordinate 92,053 of JBBGZY010000052.1, read as the reverse complement.
CAGAAGCAAAGATATCACAAAACCTACTTTGCTTCTGTCCGTGGGAAACACCTGGGGCAGCAAAGTATATCTCAACCTGGTTGAGAAACCCTCTGTATTGGACTGGATTGCCCCCAAATCGCTGGGGAAGCGGAGCGGAACCAGACATACCTCTTATAGAGGTAATACTCGGCGGGTGCTTGCACAGAGACTGGAGCAGCAGCAGGGTCGGCCTGCAACACAGGTTGTACTGGGGTGGCCACAGTGGGAGATTCCAGTTGAGCCCTGCGACTCAGGAGCGCTTGTAACACCATGACAAACTGATCCATGCGGTGTTCCAGTTCACCCAATCTGGGAAAAATATTACCAACAAGTTGATTGACTGCATCTTCTGAATTCATGGCCTTCGCCTACTGTCAGAAACCATGAAATCAGGCCGAGACAGAAGTACAGTTAAATCACACTTGTTTAATAATAAAAGTAAAAAGAACAAACGTGGTCAAAACATAACCAAAGTTCAGTAATCGTAACGGATAGTCAGCCAAGCCAGAAGTCAGGGATCAATTTAGTGGAACAGCAAGCAGGATCTGGAGCCAGAAGGGATGTCAGCAAAGCAAGTCTTGAACAGGATCGCAGGAGATAGTTTCTCTGATGTTGACCAAGGCTAAGGCAGAGCTCCTCTGGACTGGATGGCTTAAGTAGGCAGGACTGACAAGCAGGATATCAACAGGTGAGTAACTGTGGAGAGATAGGAGCTGGTAATTAGCCGACAGCTGAGCAGCCAGCTCGGAGAAGGAAGGGCTGAGCCCAGCCCTGACACAAGCAACCATCTTTTTATGATTCATTTATTAAGGTTACATAAACTGAAGAAGTCCATAATAACCAATTAACTTTCAGACTAAGTATTATTGGCTGGTTGATTGTTTAAACATTAAGTCACTGATCATATGGTATTTCATGGTGTTGGTGGGAGGAACAGTGCCCCACCGTTGGTGTCGGTGGGAGGAACAGAGCCCCAACGTGGGTGTCGGTGGGAGGAACAGCGCCCCACTGTTGGTGCCGGTGGGAGGAACAGCGCCCCACTGTTGGTGCGGGTGGGAGGAACAGCGCCCCACTGTTGGTGCGGGTGGGAGGAACAGCGCCCCACTGTTGGTGCGGGTGGGAGGAACAGCGCCCCACTGTTGGTGCGGGTGGGCGGAACAGCGCCCCACTGTTGGTGCGGGTGGGCGGAACAGCGCCCCACTGTTGGTGCGGGTGGGCGGAACAGCGCCCCACTGTTGGTGCGGGTGGGCGGAACAGCGCCCACTGTTGGTGCGGGTGGGCGGAACAGCGCCCCACTGTTGGTGCGGGTGGGCGGAACAGCGCCCCACTGTTGGTGCGGGTGGGCGGAACAGCGCCCCACTGTTGGTGCGGGTGGGCGGAACAGCGCCCCACTGTTGGTGCGGGTGGGCGGAACAGCGCCCCACTGTTGGTGCGGGTGGGAGGAACAGCGCCCCACTGTTGGTGCGGGTGGGAGGTGGGATGAATACACAATTTTATTGAACCTGTGACCCTCCAGTCTTAGAAATGGCCAGTCCTACTATTCCTGGTTATATTACTAGTTGCTCCTCTCTATGACACAATCTGTAGGGTGTTAAAGCATGAGAATAGCAAGCAATGCCCTCAATTACAAGAACCCAGTTATGATAATTTAGCCATCTCTGCCCTTTTAAGAGGTAATAAGGAGCACCGTAATTGAAAAACGATTTGCCTTCTACTAGGAAGAGAAAGCAGAAAAGTATTGTATGTGAGAATCCAGCAACTGCCAGTTTTCAAACATATTGGAGAACAGGCAGGCACATTCCTGTATGTACCCCTACTTGTAACATCTGCTGTTTTATATCACCCAGCACTATTAACAGTCTGAATAAACTGATTTTTTTTTTTTTTAAGACTTTTTCAGAACTTGCGGAGCAGAAGGCGAGTACAATGAATTCCAGCACAGTTCCAATGAGGCGGTGTGGATACTGCTTGTTAAAAGTATGTCTGTGAGTAATGCATTCCTCTGGCATTGCATGGATATTTATGTACAGATAAGGCCAGGATTTCTTGGACTGTATAGTAATGCCTTATTAATAGAATTCCTAATAGCTTGGATTCCAGCATACTTTGATGCATGCATATTTTTAAAGTAAAGGTTTTTCCACTATCGGCCATAACCCAGGAAAAGCCCTTTTCTCGAAATAATAGCCCTGTCGCCTACCTTAAAGGTATGGTGCTGGCTATTAGCTTTTTTTTTTAATTAAAGGTACTTTTATATAGCACCATCAATTTACACAGAACTTTACATATTAATCGCACATTTATATCAGTCCCTGCCCTCAAGGAGCTTACAATCTAAGGTCCCTAACTCACATTCATACATACACATACTATGGCCAATTAGACAGGAGCCAATTAACTTATCAGCATGTCTTGTGGGGGATTTAAAGCGGGGTTCCCCCGCGACCATTCCTATATTTTTTTTTTTTTTTTTATTCATTCAGACACATGTACAATCCTAAATTCATACTCACTGTTTCAGTATTTTTAAGCTGCTGCTGTCTGTTTTCAATAAACATTTATAAAAATCGATCGTGGCTGTTCCCATCTTGCTTGTGGGCATGTGAAGCCCACAAGCATAGATTTCCGGGATACGGTGAATGCTGAGCTCCCAGCATTCACCCCTATTACCCGCGCATGCTCAGTGTTTACTGTGAGCAGCACCGTAAACTTCATGGTTGCCATCACAACGGGCGGGCGTCGTCGTCGCTAAAATCCCGCGAGAACTTGCGGCATGCCTCCACAATGACTCCTGGGAATAATGACAGGAGCTCCCAGGAGACATTGCAGGTAAAAAGGAAATCGTGTAATACCCGCAGTTGACCCACCCATATCCGCAGATAACTAAAACAGGAAGCAGAGAAGGACATTGCAAAAACACAGGTACAAAAGGAAAAAAATATATATATATCCGTTTATAACTAAATACATTCATGGCATGTGATTGAGCAAAACATGTAAAATAGGGTGGAGCTCTGCTTTAAATCAACAACCCTAGCACTGTCATATGAAAGTGCTAACCAATTAGCCACTGGGCTGTCCAATTTTAGGTACATTTGGCATTACTCTCCCCTCCACATCATAAAAAGACTGACCCACTGACTGTATTAGAACAAAAAAATACAAAAGTCAGCAGCTACAAATACTGTAGCTGCTAACTTTTAATATAAGGACACTTAGCTGTGCAGGGATCCCACGATGTTGGCACCCCAAGCCATCGGCTTCGGGTGCAGGCACCAGTATTGCAAGTAAGGGAAACTGGTTGTGAAGCCTTCAGACTTCACAGCTGGTTTCCTACTGTGCATGCGCAAGTTGTGCTGCGATTTCTGATTGAATGGTCCTGTCATCTTCTGGGACACACACAGGTCCCAGAAGGCAGCGGGGGGAGAAGGAGGGGCTGGACATACCATAGATCGGCGATCTTACCAGGTTGCAAGTGGAGTTTCCCCTTTTGGGTGGAGCTCTGCTTTAAAGAGGAACTGCAGTCTGGTCTGCTCGCATAATTTGTAATAAAAACGCCTTTGCCATTCTGAAGCTTCCCTTCAACCACTTTGCATATTATTCTATATATACTGTGATTCTGTACTTGCCAAATATGCTGCAGAAATCTCCCTTCAAGTCTGGCTGCAGCCATTTTAACTGTGGGCAGCTGAAGCTGCTGCTGCCTGTTCACTTCCAGGATTTACACACACACAGAGGCACACCTCCAGCTCTGCAGCTCTGCAGCTCTCATTGGCCCTCCCTTCCTGGCAAACTCTCTCTGGAGAGAGAGAGAGAGAGCTGTGCATGATGTCATAAGTCTAGGCTTTTTACCAGACAAGAAACGGGAAGTGGGCTGTATAAGGTATTTACTGGCAGAAAAATGTTTTACTATCCAAAGTTAAAACAACAAGGGCAGAAGATTTAATAGATGGAAAGTTGAAAAAATGACTGAAGGTCCGCTTTAAAGAGCCATAAAGATTATCAGTATTGACTGGGTTTATGCCAAATTCTGACATTTTAGTCCTAAATTAGTGTTAAAATTTTGCAGCCCTCTGAAAGATTTGCATTTAACCTATTTAATTTATTTACTTTGTGCCTTATTTTTCATCTTTAGCCAGAGGGTGAAAGGTAATCTATCTAAAGTCTGACAATTGCTGCCTTACCACACATGCTACCTCCTAGCTTGAGAGTGCAGTGTTTGAGGTGAGGGGGCTTACGGCATGAACTGTGAAACTAAATACAAGTGTAAATATACTTTTTTTGGCATGCAAGTCTGCACAAATGGGATTTTTATACTTTCTGTAAAATCCATTTCTTGGCAGATGCCACGGTGGGGGGAGTTACAAGCACCGATCTCCCCGTGTGGCTTTCAATGAAGCAGCTGACAGCTGCTTCTCCTCCTCTTCCTCCCACGGCTGCCAGCTGCTTCATTGAAAGCCACACGGGGAGATCGGTGCTTGTAACTCCTCCCACCATGGCACCCATCTGTGAGGCTGCCCGGGCACCCCCTGCTGAGCTAAAGACGCCGGGCCCAGTACAACAGGGCCGGCTGTACTGGCTTATTAGCGCCCCTGGATACCTGGACTGAAGAGTCTGAGTCTAGGTAAGGAGTGTTGTAAAGTTTCTTTGGAGGATGTAAAGTAAACAAAACTTGCTTGAGCTGTGTCTAGGACAAGATCAAGATACTTCAAACAATGAATCAGTTCCAGTATTGACCCCTGAAAGTTCAGGACCAAACCAACATTTGCAAGGCATGTGCTGCCTGAGGATGCCCTGGGAGTGCAGCAAAGCCACCAACACCTTGATGAACAGCTAAATGCACACAATGCTTTCCTATGGCCCCATTTACACACTGTGTTTAGCTGCGTTTTAATTACATGCAGTTTGGTGCAGATAGAAAAAATAGAATTGACTGCGTCCAGGAGCGATTTAGTGCAGCTATCCGCACATAACCACAGTGCACTGTGTCAGCTGCGGATAGCAGCGCCGAGCTGGCTCGCTCATCGGGAAAGGAAAAATGTTTTTTCCTTTCCCAATGAGCGACAAGCACGGGGACCCGACTTGGATCCCCGCCAATGCCAGGCACTGTTTGGTATGAATCTTGGGGGGGAACTCCACGCCAAATTTTAAATAAACTGGCATGGGTTCCCCTCCAAGGGCATACCAGGCCCTTCGGTCTGGTATGGATTTTAAGGGGAACCCCTAAGTCGAAAAACGACACGGGGGTCCCCCTCAAAATCCATACCAGACCCTTATCCGAGCATGCAGCCCGGTCGGTCAGGAAAGGGGGTGGGGACGAGCGAGCGCCCCCCCCCCCCAAGCGTACCAGGCCGCATGCCCTCAACATGGGGGGGTTGGTGCTTTTGGGCAAGGGGGGCGGGCCCCCCCACCCCAAAGCACCTCGTCCCCATGTTGATGAGGACAAGGGCCTCTTCCCAACAACCCTGGCCATTGGTTGTCGGGGTCTGTGGGTGGGGGGCTTATCGGAATCCAGGAGCCCCCTTTTAATAAGGGGGCCCCCAGATCCTGGCCCCCCACCCTATGTGAATGAGTATGGGGTACATCGTACCCCTACCCATTCACCTAGGAAAAAAAGTGTCAATAAAAAAAAAAATACAGTAGACAGGTTTTCAAAGTGATTTATTAGGCGACTTCGGGGGTCTTCTTCCGACTTCAGGGGTCTCTCAGGCCTCTTCTCCCTCTCTCCGGTGTCGTCTCCGCACTCTCTGGTTCTTCTCCGGTGCCTTCTTCCGGGCTCCTCCGCTATCTTCTGCTCCTTTGCCTCTCTTTTACTAGTGAAGGAGCCCGGTCTTCTGAGACATCTTCTTAGACGTCTTCTTTCCTCTTCTCTTCCTGGGATGTTGACACGACACTCCCTCTCGCTGTAATGCTGTGAGCGAGGTCCGCAACCAGAGAGCGTGGAGACGACACCGGAAAGAGGGAGGAGAGGCCTGAGAGACCCCTGAAGTCGGAAGAAGACCCCCGGAGCTGCCTAATAAATCACTTTAAAAACCTGTCTACTGTATTTTTTTTTTTTATTGACACTTTTTTTTCTAGGTGAATGGGTAGGGGTATGATGTACCCCATACTCATTCACATAGGGTGGGGGGCCCGGATCTGGGGGCCCCCTTATTAAAGGGGGCTCCCGGATTCCGATAAGCCCCCCCGCCGGTAGACCCCGACAACCAGCGGCCAGGGTTGTCGGGAAGAGGACCTTTGTCCTCATCAACATGGGGATGAGGTGCTGTGGGGTGGGGGGGCCAGCAGGGCGCCCCCCTTGTCCCAAAGCACCAACCCCCTCCATGTTGAGGGCATGCAGCCTGGTACGGTTCAGGAGGGGGGGGCCGTTCGCTTGTCCCCACCCCATTTCCTGACCGACCGGGCTGCGTGCTCGGATAAGGGTCTGGTATGGATTTTGAGGGGGACCCCCACGCCGTTTTTCGGCTTAGAGGTTCCCCTTAAAATCCATACCAAACCGAAGGGCCTGGTATGCCCTTGGAGGGGAACCCATGCCGGTTTTTTATTTAAAATTTGGCGTTTAGTTCCCCCTCAAGATTCATACCAAACAGTGCCTGGCATTGGCGGGGATCCTAGTCGGATCCCTGTTCAATACGAGTCGGTACCCTGTCGGATTGCTATGGAAATGGCAGACTGCAGCTAAACACATTGTACAAATGCAGCTGATCGCAGTGCCTGGAGTCTTGAATTTCACAGAAAAAAAAACATGCTTTTAACTGCGGCAGATTAGCCGTCCGTGTGAAAGGCGCCTTAGTTTAAGTGGGTAAACTGCCCTCATTTAAAGACCGAAGTTCATTCCTTTGATCTAAAAGAACTAAATGTTACAATGTTTCTCTTTATCTCTGCCTGAGGAATGTTGTGATAAACTGGCAGGCTGCATGGTTGTTTTTTTTTTGTTTTTTTCACAGCTGCCAGTAGTGAGCAGAGAAGGGCTCTGCACTGAATGAAGGAAATGCTATATTGAGATTGTGAAGGGGATTGAATCGCCATTTCGATTCTTTAAAGATTAATCATGCAGCTCTACTTAGTGGACAGTGTCAGTCAGTAGAGCAGTGGACGGTGTCACTCAGTAGGGGAGCAGTCGCGTTTTTTTTGCACCCCTAATCCCTGCCTTCTTTAGCTGAAGCAGCAGCCAAAGGTGTACATATGTGGCAGCAGGAACTATTCCCCTGTTGCTTTCAGTGGGTGCTAAAGCCCAGCAATCTCGACCCATTGAAGTAAATAGGGCCACAACTGCGTGTTTTGTGGGGTCCAATGGGTTATTGCAGCTGGTAAGGAGGCAATAAAATGCCACCTCACTGCCTGCTTTTACCCCTTGGTCACTGTATTGAACAAGATTGCAGAGCACGTGTATAGTTGCCTCATTCACTTGAGTGGGTTATGCTTGGTGGGTGCTACACCCAACAAGCGTGACAGGGCATATAATTTCCGCTGCAGCTATGTGTACACCCTTACTGCCACAAGCCTGCTAAAATAGTAACACAGAGTTCACATAATTTTAGATGCTGTTCTGGTCATTTCAGTATCGTGTAAGACATTCTGACCTGAAACAGAAGATGGAGAGGACACTTTCAGTGCACCTCAGAGCTCTTCTGTCTTGCAGCACCTGCGGGCACCACTCCGGCTAGCAGAGTTTTGAGGCAGAGTGCAGTAGATATCACTTTGACCTTATACTGCAGCCAGAACTACAGAAGAGGCAATGGCTGATGCGACTGCTTGCTCAGTCTGAAACTGCCTTCTCCCCCCACAGCCAGCGCCTGCTTAGGTGCAAATGACAGAAGTAGTCCCACTGTGTTTGACGCTGTGGGGACAGCGTGTCGGCAAGCCGAAAGGCACAATCTACCAGTCACCTGCATGCGATTGACTGACAGGTTTCCAACCCCCGCAGTAGGCCAAATGCCGAAGCCTGGACTGGAATTTAGAGACCAACCGCTAAACCTTTGATGCTCTGGAAAAATGGGGATATTCAAACACACATCCTTTATGTCCACAGAGGCCAAAAAGTGTCCCTGATGGAAAGAGTCAATCACAGACCTGATGGAATCCATGCAAAGTTTCTGGACCTGGATGAAGGCATTTGGAGCTTTGAGACTCCAATTTGGAGGAATGCCCCCCTTTGGCTTGGAAAGTGAACAGGTTGGAGTAGAACCATTCCATCACAGGTACTGGGGCGATGACCTCTTGCTCCCAAAGACTCACAAGGGCTGCATGGAGGTCTGCTAATGTGTGCAGTGAAGCAGGCCAGTGGAAATATAGAACCGTGGCCTTTTGAAAGTGGGGGTACCCGTTCATGCTGAAAAAAACCTGTCAAAGGTCTTAAGGGACTTGGAAGTCCAGGAATTGCAGGTAGACTGACTGCCAGACTTGGGCTTGGCTGTGGAGTTTGAGGCCTGGGAGAAAAGGGAACTCTTTTTGGGATTCAAGGAAGTCCTTTATGGACTGAGCCCTAGGCTTTTTCTGCTGGGGTAGATGTTTTTTTTTGCCCCCTGATGACATCCTGAATAGGGTTGTCCATGGCAGCTCTGAAGAGGTTCTGCCTCTAGAAGAGCATGCAAAGCAGGTGCTTTTTACATGCTAGCCCAATAGTATCCTCCTCATCTTCTGTGACAGGAGACTGGTATGTAAAGTAAGATGGGAGACTTCTGGTAACACGTCCAAATAGTAGTTCAAGGTTGCAAGCATGCGTTCCATAAGCAAAGGATCAGCTTGAATAGCAAATGGATCCCTTCTGATGGCCTTAGCCCAGTCAGTTAGTTTGGCTGACTACTGATGCGGCCAGGGCAGGTTTCAAAGCAGGGCCATCCTGAAAAAGCAAAGTTTATGAAAGGGCCTCCAATCGATTTGTCAATGGGGTCTTGGAAAACAGGCGCATCCTCCATAGGAATGGTTAAGACAGGACACTGCTGGATCCACAGCGGCCTCTAGTTGCTTGGCCATGTGGTCTTTGAAAACGGGCATCTGCCCTAGACTCACATAAAACACCGCCACACGGACCTCCGCTGTGGCGGTGCAACGTTCTGGCTCTGAAATCCTAACCTTCATGATTCAAATTTTCTAGAAGGCCGAAACAATTTCCTGTCCAGCGCCATTTTATTGTAGAACCATGAAGTGGTGTGAATAAAAAAAAAACCATGAAAACATGTATGTATGTATGTATGTATATATGTGTGTATATATAGATAGACATATATAGAGAGATAGATAGACAGAGATATTTATGTGTGTGTGTATGTATGCATGTGTGTGTGTATATATATATATATATATATATATATATATATATATATATATATATATATATATATATATATATATATATATATATATATATATATATATATATATATATATATATATATATATTACTGTAAAGCCTACCCATAGTGAGATATATGGGTGGGTAGGCTTTACAGAATATACAGTGAATATAAAAAGTCTACACACCCATGTTAACATGTCAGGTTTCTGTGATGTAAGAATCATGTCAGAACTGTTTGCACCTTTAATGTAACCTATAAACTGTACAACTCAGTTGAACAAAAAACTGAAATATTTAAGGTGGAAGAAAGTAAAACTAAAAAAATTAAAAAAAATATGGTTGCATAAGTGTGCACACCCTTAAACTAATACTTTGTTGAAGCACCTTTTGATTTTATTACAGCACTCAGTCTATTTGGGCATGAGTCTATCAGCATGGCACATCTTGACTTGGCTATATTTGCCCACTCCTCTTTGCAAAAACACTCCAAATCTGTCAGATTGCGAGTGCATCTCCTGTGCACAGTCCTCTTTAGATCACCCCACAGATTTTCAAGCGGATTTAGGTCTGGGCTCTGGCTGGACCATTCCAAAACTTTATTCTTCTGTGTTAAACCCACTGCCACTCACTCACAGTAATTTATACTGCATAAGGGAAAAATCCCAGCACCAAGTGAACCCACCTCCTCAGGAGTCTTTGCAGCCTATATAGGGGAGGGGGGGATGGGGGGGATGGGGAGGGGAGGGGGGGATGGGGAGGGGAGGGGGGGGCACATGCGCATCTGAATCAGGAGAGGCTGAACCCAAACAGGGTGATCACTGCTTCATCCAATAGGAGTTCTAATCTTTTTTTTTTTTTTTTTTTTTTTCAAGGGATCTGGAGCGATGATGAAAAAAGAACACTGGTGTAGGCAGACATCTGCCCTTTATGGGCTAAGAAAAAGGTGGTCCTGGAGGGATCAGATCAGAGAGGGGGGAGCTGACCTATAATAGGCTGACATGGGGCGGTCCAGGAAATGACATGTTCCGCTCTTCTAGAAACTGACGTTGGACAGGAAGATGGATGTTTTCCATTTCCTGTTTGGACCACATAAGTATGGCTGCTATTGCACATGTTAGAGGCCGCTGGGGATGCATTTTCATCCGAATCATGAACGGTAGGAATTCAGAGCAAGAACGTTGTGACACCACATTGGAGGTCCGTGTGGCAGAATTTTATGTGAGTCTAGCGGCATGATATATTGTTTTATGCTATTTTACCTGTTCATTGTATGTCCTTTTTAATAAATATTACACTATGAGGCATATCTTTGGTTTATGGCCTTTGGTATTTTGGAACATATGAATTGAGCTCTACCCTGTGAAGTGAGATATTATGAGAGGAAATCCTTGCACTGAAACCTGTGAACATCCCTGTTTTCACCTTTTGATGTTTATTATGATCTTCTCTTTGGTGAGTGCGCACTGCATTTGGGAGAAAGCTGGTAGAGGCTGGTGATCGGCAGTTGCACTTATATTTTATGCATGGAGTGTTACTCACCTGGGTGTAATTTATCAGAGTGGTAACAATATTACGCTACATGAGTTTTTTTTCTGTTTTCCAGCCTATCTGGAGTTTCAGAGATAAGCATCAAAGGAGAGGATTCATCATACTCCATATGAGTGGCATCATCAAAGCGTGTTTGCTGCACTTTTGTGTAGCCACATGTTCTGATAAGCCTTCAATCCTTATGGTGGTCGGACACCTTCTTTGGCACTTACTGAGTGGGAACATTGGACTTTTTGTTTAACACAGGACTCTTATTTTTATGTAACTCATGTTTATTAATCATTACAGAGCTGCATATTTTATGTTTATTGCTTTGGAGGATTGGATATATTGCCTTTTTATGCTAGCAGCTGTTATTTTATTAATCTTTTTAATTTTGTTATCGCAGTTTCCATATTCTCCTGTAAGCTGTGGAATGACCCAATGGTCTCTGAATTTCTGTGTCTGGTTTGCCTAAGCCTTGAACATTTTAACCAGGCTGCAGTTTCTGAGGCCGATAGGTGTTGTGCATTCACATGTGCTGGTAACAATGTTGCTGAAATTATACAAAGACGACCTCACCAGTCTGTTGCTCCTTCTTCACATTCCAGTTAGATGCTAGGAGCAGTAAGGTGATCAAGCTGTGGTGTTATCACAGCAGAGAAAATTCAGGGCACATGGCTGGCTGTGCTTTGTGGTAGGGCTGTGTAAACTTCTGAATAGAATGGACAAAAAAAAATACTTTAATCTGTTCTTTTACAGCGGCCAATGAGGGCCAGACATTGTAAATCATGTAATCGCTGTGTGAGAAGGTATGATCACCATTGTCCCTGGATTGAGAACTGTGTTGGAGAGAAGAATCATCGAGTCTTTATGTTGTATCTGGTTGTCCAGCTTGTTGTTCTTCTATGGGCCTTCCCCTTAGCTTGGTAAGTAGATATTCCTGTTCCAGACTTCTACTAGTAGAAACACTTAGGCTGCTGTTGCTACTTTCCTCCTTAACCACTTCCCACCCAGACTATAGCAAAATTACACCCGGGCGGTGGTTCAGTTATCCTGACTGGGCGTCATATGATAAGCTGCGATCGCGCCTGGGGGTCAGTCTGACACACCGCAACACCGATCTCGATAAAGAGCCTCTGACGGAGGCTCTTTACCACGAGATCAGCCGTGTCCAATCACAGCTGATCACAGTGTAATGTAAACAGGAAGAGCCATTTATCGGCTTTTCCTCACTCACGTCTGACAGACACGAGTAGAAAGACAATCGGCAGCTCTCCTTAAGGGGGGGGGGGGGGGGGGGGGAGGGAGTTGGGGTGTGTCTGTGCTGATTGTTTATCTTGAGCAACACACAGCACCACTAGTCACCACACTGTGTGCCCCATCCTGCTGGAAGTCATATGACGCCCAATCAGGATAACAGAGCCTCATTGCGGAGTGGTTAAAGTGGAACTTTTGTCTTGAAAGTCCCCTCGTCTACAGAGATTTAAAACATTTCCCCTGTAGATCAGTGTTTTGGCATGTGTTCTACTTTAAATGCTTCCAGACTATTAGTAAAAAAATATATGCAAAGTCTGACCCCCGAAACTTCTGTTAATAGAGTGACAATACTGAGGTCTGTATGCAGCGGAAGCGTTGCTACTCTTAAGGAGTGCCATCGCTGTCTAGTACAACCAAATGTGCCAATGCACAGGGCATCAGCACATTCGGATCACGAGTAGAGTGGGAGTGCCAAACAGATGAACTGCCTTCTGTGCACGGCCCACAGCCCATGATGGACAGACAGCAGCTCCTCACCCCTGTGCTACATGGGTACACCTACCCTGACAGCAGCTCCTCACCCCTGTGATGCATGGTACACCTACCCTGACAGCAGCTCCTCACCCCTGTGATGCATGGTACACCTACCCTGACAGCAGCTCCTCACCCCTGTGCTACATGGTACACCTACCCTGACAGCAGCTCCTCACCCCTGTGATGCATGGTACACCTACCCTGACAGCAGCTCCTCACCCCTGTGATACATGGTACACCTACCCTGACAGCAGCTCCTCACCCCTGTGGTACATGGTACACCTACCCTGACAGCAGATCCTCACCCCTGTTGTACATGGTACACGGGGTGGGCGGAACTTCCCTTTAATGAGTTTGCATTGATTTAAGCATGCATGGAGCACTTTGCACATGCTGAAATCAATGCAAACTCATTAAACAGTCCACATTCAGTGAAGATTCATGTACTGCAAAGTTTGCAGCACATGAACTTTCACTGAATGTGAACTGTTTAATGAGTTTGCAGCACGGATCACTTTATTGCAATATCATGATCTGTATATTATTTTCCATACTGAGCACTTTAAATTTGATTGGCTGCTTGGCACATGCACATTACAAATATGATAGTACCTATATAATCAATTTCACCTGCTATCCTGGCCAACGCCTGGGGGTTCCCCTTGTGCTTCTCTCTCTCGTCAGAGACAGACCCTGCCCCGAGCTGGGGAGAAGATGCAGTGTAGGGAAGGAGGGTAGGCGGAGCATTAGGCTCTGCCAGTCAAATTACATGCAGCTGGCCTGGCCAGTCACCAGCTGCTTTTGGGGACCCCCCCCACTAAGCACGCCCATAATATTTACAAGTACCGTGCTTACAGCAAGCCGGCCACCGGGGGGCTGTATATGTGCGGGAGTCGGCCGCGGGACTCTGGAAAACGGGTGGGGGGGGTGTATTTTTTTTCGCCGCCCCCCGCAAAGTGCTGCCCTAGGCCTGGGCCTTGTCGGCCTAGGTCAAGACACAGCACTTGGGTGCACCTATCCTGACAGCAGCACCTCACCCCTGTGGTACACCTATCCTGACAGCAGCACCTCACCCCTGTGGTACACCTATCCTGACAGCAGCTCCTCACCCTGGTGCCACATGGTACACCTATCCTGACAACAGCTCCTCACCCCTGTGGTACACCTATCCTGACAGCAGCTCCTCACCCTGGTGCCACATGGTACACCTATCCTGACAACAGCTCCTCACCCCTGTGGTACACCTATCCTGACAGCAGCTCCTCACCCCTGTGCCACATGGTACACCTATCCTGACAGCAGCTCCTCACCCCCTGTGGTACACCTATCCTGACAGCAGCACCTCACCCCTGTGGTACACCTATCCTGACAGCAGCTCCTCACCCTGGTGCCACATGGTACACCTATCCTGACAACAGCTCCTCACCCCTGTGGTACACCTATCCTGACAGCAGCTCCTCACCCCTGTGCCACATGGTACACCTATCCTGACAGCAGCTCCTCACCCCCTGTGGTACACCTATCCTGACAGCAGCTCCTCACCCCTGTGCCACATGGTACACCTATCCTGACAGCAGCTCCTCACCCCCTGTGGTACACCTATCCTGACAGCAGCTCCTCACCCCTGTGCCACATGGTACACCTATCCTGACAGCAGCTCATTGCACTAAGCTTTGCTTTTCAAGGGAAAAAAAAAAAGAATAATATTGCTTTTTCATGAAAAAGTGGCAAAATGCTGTTACATTAGACCGAGTATAAGCAATTTCTCCTTGAGGGTTTTGTTTTAACTATGTGATTTTCCTGGTACAGGTCTGGTTTCCACGCTGAAGCCACTTGGAGTGAATGGCTGCGTGTTAATATCTTCTTGCTCTTGGCTTTCATCCTGATCAGTATTGTCACAGTAGTGGTGTGCCTGCTGATTGTATGCCAGCTCTACCTAATCTCCTGCAATTACACCACATGGGAATTCATGTCTTCTTATCGCATTTCCTACCTCAAGCAGTGGGACTTGGACTCCAACCCTTTTGACAGGGGAATAGTGCGGAATTTGTGGAACTTCTTTTGCACCCATGGTCCTGTGACCTGGGAGCGGGTATATTTGAGGAATTCTTACAACACAGTATGAAACCTCTCGTGACTTTGGACAAAACCTGGACTACTGTTTGCCAAACAAGCAAAAGGATCGGACCTCGTACCTGTATTGTTTTGCAGAAGAATTATTGTTGTTACTGCATTTTATTTACAGAGAATGTCAGCGGCACTGAAGTCTTCACTTTTATCTTCAGAATAATACGCATTCTGCAGAATACATTGTCCACTTTATACGTTTATGTCAGCTGGGATTACAAATCATTGGATAAAACTGACAACTTGCCCTGGAGTTGGATCGCCTGACTGATGTACCAGGGACTATTAGGCAAGACAAACGTTATGGAGGGAGATTTACTAAAACGGGTGCACAGAGAATCTGGTGCAGCTGTGCATATTAGCACATAAGCTTTTATTGTCAAAACGTGACCTCTGGAAGAGTTACACCCCCCCCCCACAATTCATGACCAGGCCATTTTTTGCTATGCAGTACTGAGTTACTGTAACTGACAATTGCGTGGTCATGCAACACTGTACACAAATAAAATGTATGTCATTGTTTTCTACACAGCTTTCTTTTGGTGGTATTTGATCACCACTGGGTTTTTTTTATTTTTTTTTTGCGCTATAAACAATAAAGCCAGACAGTTGTGCAAAAAAAAAAAAAAACCTAATTTCTTCATAAGTTTAGGCCAATATGTAATCTGCTACATATTTTTGGTAAAAAAAAAAAAACCCCAAGAAGTGTATATTGATTGGTTTGCACAAAAGTTATAGCATCTATGGGCTATATACTGGATTTTTTTTTTATACTAGTAATGGCGTCAATCAGCGACTTTTAGCGGGACTGTGATAGTATGGCAGACAATCTGGCACTAACTAACACTATGTGGGAACTAGTGACACTAATACAGTGTCCAGTGCTAAAAAATATATACTGTCACCATACTAATGCCACTGGCTGGGAAGGGGGTTAAACATCTAGGGCAATCAAAGGGTTAAATGTGTCCCTAACTAGTGATTTTATGGTGCTTTCACTAAGGCATGTGATGTGCTTTGCAGGGAAACAAAATCCAGCACATCCCTACTGACAGGGCAGAGCTCTGTCCTGTCTTCCTCTTTACTGATCAGTGTGTCTCAGGCTCAGCAGTCATCCATTGGCCGGCACCCGCTGATCAGCTTGTGCTGTGACTAATAACAACACAAGCGGTGTGCCTCCTACCCGGAAGAGATTCACGTGTGTGTGTGTGTGATAGTTCATAGTTATGTCATAGTAGGTGAGGTTGAAAGAAAAAAAAAAAAAAAAAAAAGACTCAAGTCCAGCCTATGTGTGTGATTATATGTCAGTATTACATTGTATATCCCTGTATGTTGCGGTTGTTCAGGTGCTTATCTAATAGTTTTTTTTTTTTTTTTGAAATTATCGATGCCGCCCGCTGAAAGGAAATTCCACATCCTTGCTGCTCTTACAGTAAAGAACCCTCTATGTAGTTTAAGGTTAGTTCTACTTTCTTCTAATTTTAGTGAAAGGCTGCGTCTCTTATTAACCACTTCAGCCCTGGAAGATTTGGCTGCTTAATGACCAGGCCATTTTTTTTGCTATTCGCCACTGCGTCACTTTAACTGACAAGTGCGCGGTTGTGCGGTGTTGCACCAAAACAAAATTGACGTCCTCCCCCCACAAATAGAGCTTTCTTTTGGTGGTATTTGATTATCTCTGTGTTTTTTATTTTTTGCACTATAGACAAAAAAAAAAAAGAGTGACAATTAAAAAAAAAAACACTATTTTGTACTTTTTGCTATAATAAATATCCACTCTTTTTTTGTTTACAAAAGCCATTTTTTTCTCAATTTAGGATGATACGTATTCTTCTACATGCCGTCGTTTCACCCAGCCGTGCCATTCTGCCACCTGCGGTGGCTGGTTGGCAAGTGGTTAATCACTTCAGCACCGGAAGATTTGGCTGCTCAATGACTAGGCCATTTTTTTGCAACACAGCACTGCGTCGCTTTAACTGACAATTACGCGGTCATGCAGGGCTGTACCCAGACAAAATCAATGTCCTTTTTTTCCCCCACAAATAGAGCTTTATTTTGGTGGTATTTGATCAGCTCTGCGGTTTTTATTTTTTGTGCTATAAACAAAAGAAGAGCGACAATTTTGAAAAAAAACACATTTAGCTATAATGAATATCCCAGATTTTTTTTTCAAAGAAACTATTTTTTTCCTCAGTTTAGGCCAATATGTATTCTTCTACATATTTTTGGTAAAATATGTAGAATAATAAGCGTATATTGATTTTTTTTTTTTTTTGTGTAAAAGTTATAGCATCTACAAAATAGGGATAGATTGATGGCATTTTTAGTATTTTTCTTTTTTTCCTGGGAAGAGCGGCGATCAGCGATTGCGGCAGACAAATTGGACACATTTTTGGGACCATTGACAATTATACAACAATCAGTGCTATAAAAATGCACCGATTACTGTATAAATGTCACTGGCAGGGAAGGGGTTAACTCGTGTTCTGGGGGGGGGAATGGGACCGACTAGGGGAGGAGTGAGATCGGTATTTATGCCTAGTACGAACACACGATCTGTCTCCACTCTCCTGTAAAAAACCGGGATTTGTGTTTTTACACACACAGATCCGACTCTCGCTCTGTCACAAGCAATCGTGGGTGCCCGGTGGGCACTTTAAGACGCTGTAGGAGGTGCGCCCGCAGCCGATTCAAGGGCCAACATACAATTATAACAGCTCACCCAGGGGAGCCAGTCTGCTGCAGTATAACTGTGGCGGCCGGTCCGGAACTGGTTAAATTCTCTTACATGGGAAAGTTTTATCCCTATTGTGGGGTCACCAGTACAGTATTTGTACAATGAAATCATATCCCCTCTCAAGCGTCTCTTCTCCAGAGAGAATAAGCACAGTGCTCACAACCTTTCCTCATAACTAATATCCTCCAGACCCTTTATTAGCTTTGTTGCCCTTCTTTGTACTCGGGTCATTTCCAGTACATCCTTCCTGAGGACTGGTGCCTAGAACTGGACAGCATACTCCAGGTGCGGCCAGACCAGAGTCTTGTAGAGCGGGAGAATTATCATTTTATCTCTGGAGCTGATCCCCTTTTTTAATGCATGCCAATATTCTATTTTCTTTGTTAGCAGCAACTTGGCATCACATGCCATTGCTGAGCCTATCATCTACTAGGACCGCCAGGTTCTTTTCCATCCTAGATTCCCCCAGAGGTTCTCCCCCAGTGTATAGATTGCATTTATATTTTTGCTACCCAAATGCATTGTTTTACATTTCTCCACATTAAACCTCATTTGCCATCTAGTTGCCCACCCCATTAATTTGTTCAGATCTTCTTGTCTCCTAGGGGGACACATATTGCACGACCTGCTCTGTGTTTTGGCAGAACTGCTCCAACATATGAGGCTGTCAATGTCAGTGGAATTTAGAAGACAAAGATGTAATGTAAGGAATCATTTGTTTTTTGTGATCATAGTAGTTCTGTATAATGAACAGTGGAGGGGAGAGGGATTAGAACAATTGTCAGGTTTTATTGCTGTCTGTGCCCCGTTAGGTTAGATTCACCATCTCAATTTGTCTCATTTGCCATTATCGTCAAAAGTAAAAAGAAAATCCTAAATTTTGGGTTGACATCACAACATTAATAGAGAGAAAATCTTCTAAGGGAGACACTAGTTCTGTTGGCACACTGCGATTACTCTCACTTCCCTTTTTGGCTAGGGGAGAGGAAATCTCTCCAGTGGGGGGAAAAAAAAAACCTGTTGGGGGTTTATATCCCTCCCCTACTTTATCCATAATGGGGAAAAAAAAATTTTGCTTGTAGTTACACGTTAAGTTACTTTTGCACATGAACAAGTTTTGTATATTAATCATGATTTGTAAATCAGAATGTGTATTGTACATATTTATGTCCCATTTATACCAAAAATTAAATCAAAGAGTTCTAGTTTTATAAAGCATTTGCAGATTTAATAAAAATTACTGCTGTCTGTTATTTTCTATGATTAAAGTGGCAGTAAACTGTAAAAAAAAAAAAAAGGCCCCCTGTGGGATAATGTCATTATGTGCTACTAAAGTACAAGTTTATAAAAATGTTCTCCTTGTAACAAAGTTAAAGTGGCTCTGCAGGCTGAAGGTGTTTTACCTTCATATATTCTATGCATCAAGATAGAAAAAAAAAAAAACTTGACTCAAGAAGAGGAGGATTGGGATTTCTCTGTACAAAACCATTGCACAGGGCAGGTAAGCATGACAATTGTTATTTAAAAAAAAAATAAAAATTATAAAAATTTGCCTTTACACTTTATGGAAGTCCAGCCAATTCCTAGCTAAGCTTAAATCAGCTCTAATTCATATTCAATCTACACTGTGAAAGGAAGAGATCTATACTTACCTATTCTGAGAGCGATCCAGTGATATGATCAGCTGTCAGCAGTGGCTTCAGTGTAGAGGAGGGACAGCCAACAATGGATGCTCCATATTAGGCCTATGGGTGACATCAGCACTCAGGTTCTGCAGCCATTGTTGGCGATCTCTCCTCTTCACTGAACCCACCTGCTGGGGAGATTATGTGACTGGCTTGCTTTCAGATTAGGCAAGTATACACCTCTTCCCTTCACAGGGTAGATGGAATATGGTTTAAAAGGCGGGATGGGCCAACTTGATAGGTGCCAGCAAGTTTCATTTTCCCCCCACTGTGCAGACCTATAGCTGCTCCAAACACCCTTCAGATAGACCAGTGGTTCTCAACTTGTCCTCAGGATCCACTACCAGGCCAAGTTTACACAATAACTGAAATACATCACAGGTGATTGCAGTATTCTAGTCTACATCTCCGCAAGGTAATACTTAAAATCTGGCCTGTTAGTGGGTCCTGAGAACAGGAGTTGAGAGCCACTGAGAGATGACAAATGTCTGTTTTCTTAACATACAGCACCAGAGACATTATGTTTTAGCAGAAAATGTAACATTTCATATTTTATTTTGTCATTTATAATTACATTTTTACTGTACAGTCACCTTCCTTTATAATAGTGAAAACACATTCTCACCAGATCAGAACATTAAAAAAAAAAAAAAAAATTTAACGAACAAGACAAACATAAGACCTGTACTTTCTGCTACCCAACACACTGTGCCGATTTAATCCCAAAGAGCTTCAACATATTTAGAATATTGGGCTTAGCTGAAAAGCAAAAATTTCTTAAGCAGATAAAATGATAGTACAAGTAATCAAAATTTACTTCTACATAAAGAATTTCCTATGTCTAGAACAGGGTCATTCACTTAGAGATGGTTATTAAAGTGCTAAACATATTTTTCCCCCCTGAAAGTGTATTCACGGTGATAATCAAGTACTCACCACGAGCTTATACAAAACCTTTTTATGGAGTAAAAGGCCGCCTACCTCCTGAAATTTTCTTTGAAAACAGCTACAACCCATTCTATAGCTTAGAGCACCGCTCAAAGTGCCAATATATAGCCTCCAGTTATCCTGCTAATGAGGGGTGCCAGCGTCCAGGACATTCATTCATAAGTTATCAGAATCTGTGTGGTGCAGACGCCAAACTCCTGGCAGCCTAAAGTGTAGTTTTGGACTCTTCCCAACCTATGCCCGCTGACACATTTCACCCCACCCCTGGGGTTAGTCATAGAGGTCTAACAGGGCAAAATACAACAGTGTGCATGGCTTGGGAGGAGCTGAGGCAATCTTTCATATAAACTACACTTTGGGCTGTCGGGAGTGTGGTGCCTTCGCACCACACAGATTAAAAACAGCTGGCTGCCATAACAAGATCTCTGAAAGTGAAAATCCAGCCAGAACATTTTTTTTTTTCAGTTTTGAATAGAATGGGGAAGAGAAGGAACTCTTTGGTTTCACAGTTGGTTAAGGACTTGTTGGGAAGGTTGTCTCATACTTCTAAGTGACAATGTTATCTCTTACTGTCTGT
The DNA here is from genome assembly GCA_037952925.1 of Lithobates clamitans. Taxonomy (NCBI): domain Eukaryota; kingdom Metazoa; phylum Chordata; class Amphibia; order Anura; family Ranidae; genus Lithobates; species Lithobates clamitans. Next base: position 71,339 of record JBBGZY010000052.1, on the reverse strand, counting down.
CTATGACAATCTTCTAGAGGGCACAGATGGCAATGATGAGGTTTCCTACCTTCCCATAAAATATTTATTATTTTTTTTCGCTGCTCTCTGGGTCCTTCTTGAGAACACTGGGACAGAAGTAGGGAAATGTCCTATACGGGGCCACACAGTAGTAAAACCTAAGGCCCCTTTCATACGGGCAGACCATTCAGGTCCGCCTGTCAGTTTTTTAGGCGGACCTGAACAGACGCTCCATACAGGTCTATGGAGCGACGGATGTCATCGGTGACATGTCCACTGACATCCGCCCCGCTAAAGTATGACGGATGGAAACCCTATTTTTTTCATCCGTCTGGCGGATCAGATGAAAACGGACTCTACAGTCCGTCTTCATCCAATCCCCCATAGAGGAGAGCGGTGCTCTGACAGATCGGTCCCTGCACAGTGTGCAGAGACCGACCTGTCATCTGCCTGCTCAGCGGGAATCGACGGAGCGATCCCCCGCTGAGGAAAGCGGAGCCCGTACACGGACACGTCCGTATGAAAGGTCCCTAACAGAAGCTTCAACTCTTCCCTCGTCTTATCCAAAACCGAGGTAGAAATGAGTAAGCATCTAGAAAATGTTTTATAGTAAATAAACCTGCCATTAAAAGACATTTGAGGGACTGCCATTGCTGATCTCCTGTAAGATACCTGGTTGTTATGCTGACTTCTATTAGTCACTGACCCAAAACAAGCATGCAGATTAGGAAAGTCAGATCTTTATCTGTACACTTGTTCCAGGTAAGTGACAAAAGTATTGAATCAGAGTAATAGGCAGGTGTTCCGTCAATTTAGACGACCCGTCAGAATTGGTAACGGAAGTGATGTTTCGTCGCCATCTTGCTACACCCCGCACTCCTACACAGTAAGGATACAGGGAGAAGGCGGCAAGCGGAAATCTTGTTACACCCACCAAAGTCTTGCATTTTTCACTATTTTTAACAGTAAACCTAGCTTGTATAGTCAAATTGAGTATTTAGAAATCCATCGGACTGTTTTCATGTTGATTTTTCAAAGAAGCAGTGTTCTCTCAGATCCGCAAACCTGTGAGATCAGCAGGGTCACCGCTGCTTTTAAAATGTAACATGTAAACAGTCAGACGCCTTTTTAAATACTGTATGTCACTATATAAGCTAACAGTTAAAAATAACTGTCAGATGCAAGACGGCGGTGGGTGTAACAAGATGTCTCACTGTATCCTTACTGTGAAGGAGTGCAGGGTGTAGCAAAATGATGGCGATGAAACATCACTTCCGTTACCAATTCTGATGGGTCACCTAAACTGACGGAACACAGGCAACTAGCACTACTGGAAGGAGGGCTCAGCAATGACAGCCTCCATGTTTATCTTATGTTCGGTTTCCTTCCTTCCACTCTGCCATATTGGCTGGAGGGTGACAGGCTAATGTGAATGTGAAGCAGTTACCCATCACTGACTAATATATAAGCCTAGACGTTTACCATTCTGCCATGGCACAGAATTCGCCAGGGAAGGTACTCACTGTTGAGCATTTAAAGTAACTGATCTTAAAACTTATCATCCTTCTACCTGAAACCGTTAAAGTTCCCATTTAAGGCAGGGCTTCTATATAAGGCTTATATAAAAGTAGCTAACCTAGAGGCTCTGTTTAAAAGAAAACTTGTCCAGAGGAAGGATGGTTTCTGCCATTGCCCACATATTAGTGAAAATGCTAGTTCCCTGACTGCCAAGGCAATTAAACAGCTCCTTTACTTTCTAAGGTTGGATTCACACCTATGCATGTTAATGCACTGCATATTTGCAGAGTGTTGCTCTTCATTCTGAATGGCACTGAACACAAATCTACATTGTCAATGAATATATGCGCCCCCTGCAGTGCCACATATACTGGATATGCCTTGTGATGCCCAGACCTTTTATTGTGAACTGAGGCTCAAAAGGTATAAGTACTTGGAGTTAGGCAGGCACCAGCACTATCAGAAGGTCATGAATGACCTTGCATTACTTTCAGTGCAGGTTTTTTTAATAAGGCTCAATTCACACTAATACATATTTTCATGCTTTTTGCAGAAACGCAGGACATTATTTTTTAACATGGGTTCCTATATAACATGTTCAGGGCAATGCAGTTTTGCACCTCTGCGTTTTTGGCAAGTCTGACTTTTTTAAAACGCAAAACACTGCTTTTTTTGGTTCAATAGACTTCAATGGAGAAGCTGCAGAAAAGCATGATGTGTGATTTTGGTGTAATTTGCATTTTGTGGTTTTTAATTTGCCCAAAAACAAAAGGAGGCAAAAAAAAAAAAGCATAAAAACGTAAATCGCGGCAAAAACCCGCAAAAAGCACTGCATAGGTGTAAATTGAAGTCTAAGGCCTAATTCACACCTATGCAGTTTTCAGTTTGCATATTGCAGGTGCGTTTTACGTTTTTCAATACACACTTTTGATCTATTGAAGTCTATGGAACCAAAAAACAGAAAAAAGTCCCTGGCCCTTTCCATAAAATAAAGATGGCGCTTAGTATAAGTGAATTCAGTGCATGGACAGAGTAAAACAGAAATAATAAATACAACCTCTATGCATTACAAGACTTTTCTCACGTGTGTGTATTTATTGCTGATGTGCTTATTATTGAAGACTACAGACTTCTTCCTATATTGTAAGGTAAATAATTGGCACCATTGTAGATTTGAAAGAAAATCCGTGAAAAGAGAAATACGGGAGCTGCAGGAGCTGACCAGAAAATGCCTGGCTTTAATGCTAAACCACTAGTTTGAAAACTGAGTGGCGGACAGGGAACACATTTCCAATGGATTTTGCTGCAGCAGCTTTATAATCATCTTGATGACTAGTGTTTCTTCAGCAGACGTCACACTATAGTACGCAGAGAGACGGTCACTGTTGAAAATCCAAATAAAATATTTACAGTGCACTAGAGCGCTCTTCAACCAGCGAGGACGAGTAACACTTCCTTGTGTAGTATTATGCCAAGTCATCCCAGAGCAGAGGTAGACCGGGTGTAAGTGCCCCAATTTCCAGGATGTATGAAAAGTCTCCTAGGGACACAATTGTGCTTTGCGGAGATCAGCATATTCATGTGAACAGATGCATTACATGCAAAATCCCAGACAAGAAAACACTGAAAGCCAAAGCTTCAGAACTTCAAACTATTTTACTTAACTTCCGCTGGGCTCTCACTGGATTTAGTCACCATTTTCTATTGTGCAAGAATTAGGTCAGAGACAAAGTCAAAGTCTTGGAAGAGGATCTGATCGATGGAGGTCATAGGGCGTGGATCCTCAGATGGGGTCAGTATGGGTTTCTGTCCAGTGAATTCTTCATCAAAATTCTTCACATCGTAAGGGTCCTTTAGGGATGGGACGAAGGGTGGCTGCAGCTTTCGTGCATAAAGTGCTTCCCAATCCAGCTCCTGCAATATGTAGTTATATAGTTAGTCGGGTTGAAAAAAGACACAAGTACATCTAGGTCAACACCAAAAAAAAAAAAATATACAATCCCATATACACAATCCTTCAGCCACAGTTGAGCCAGAGGAAGGCGAAAAACCCCAGCAATGCATAATCCAATTTGCTAGGGGAAAAAATTCCTTCCTGATCCCCCGAGAGGCAATCGGATTTTCAATGGATCAACTTTACCTATAAAAAGGTTAGTACCAGTTATATTATGTACAGTAGAGGTCCCATGTCATAAGAAAAAAAAAATTAAAAAAAATCAAAATAAATATGTAAACTGGCTATTTTTTTTTTAAATAAAACAAACATGTCATACTTGCCTGCTCCATGAAGAGGCTTTGCAAAGCAGCCCCAATCCTCCTCTTCTCAGGTCCCCTGCCAGCACTCCTGGCTCCTCCCTCCAGAGCAAGCAACTCGCAATGGGGGGCACCCAAGCTGGCTTGCTCCTGAGCCGCTGCTCTGCATGTCCATTCACACACAGAACCATGGCTCGGCCCCGCCCCCTCTCCCCTCATTGGCTCACTGGCTGGGATTGAACGCAGCGGGAGCAAATGGCTCCTGCAGCTGTCTCAGCCAAAGAGGAGGGAGTCCCGCCAAAGAGGAGGGAGTCCCGCCAAAGAGGAGGGAGTCCCGCCAAAGAGGAGGGAGTCCCGCCAAAGAGGAGGGAGTCCCGCCAAAGAGGAGGGAGTCCCCCCAGACAGACAAGACTCTTGTGCACATCTCGCTGGATCGCGAAGGAGCTGAGTTAAGGTTTGAAGGTTTGTTTACCTTCATGCATTGAATGTATGAAGGTGAAAAACCTGGAGTCTTTTTTGACCCCTTTAATAACTATTTCTGTAGTGCATTAAAAAAGGGGACAGTATAGTGTTTTTTTAAAACAATTTTTTCTTTTGTCAAGTACTACTATCCATCCAGCAGGTGGCTACATTTCAGATGTTGGCACTAAGGCCAGTTTCACACAGGCTTCAGCTTGTATACGAGCCGTGTGAACAGCAAGCTTTGACAAAGCATTTGCAGAGCTTTCAGCAAGCTTTTTTGAAGCTTTTAAATTACCATTCAGTTCCAGTTTGTAAATGTTGAACACAAATCCTAATAGGAGTGCTGAGCGCCACTTAAAAAAACAAGCTGCTAGCAGGCTTCACCACTACTTGAAGCTTGTTGAAAGCTAGCAGGCTTTTAGCAGCTTGTTTAAAGTGGAAATCAGCACTCCCATTAGGATCTGTGTTCAACATTCATAAACTGGAGCTGAATGATACTTTAAAGCTTGCTGAAAGCTCTGAAAATGCTTTGTCAAAGCTCGGAGTTCACACTGCTCTTATACAAGCTGAAGCCCGTGTGAATCAGGCCTAAAGCCTCGTACACACGATCCAATTTTCGGCTGAGAATTATGTGATGACAGACTGTTGTCCTAAAATCTGACCGTTAGTACGCTCCATCAGACAATTGTTGTCCAACTTTCCGCCAACAAATGTTGGATGGCAGGCTAGTAAATTTTCGGAGGACAGCAGTCTGTTGTCGGATTTTCCTATCGTCTGTACACAAGTCCGTCACACAAAAGTTGAAAGTACAAACACGCATGCTCGGAATCAATGCTCACCAAATACGACATTAGCAGAAGGTGCCCAAAGGGTGGCGCTCAAGAGCTGAAATTCCTCTTAGTACGTTACTATGTTCGTGTTTGTTGGCCGACAAATGTGTACCGTTTGTATGCAAGACAAGTTCCCAGCACACGCCCTTCGGACAAAAGTGCGACGCTTTGTCTGCCGAAAATCTGATCGTGTGTACGAGGCTTAAGGCTATTTTCACACTGCTCTGTTGTAGTAAAAACTAATATGCGTTTTTTGCTGCATTTCTGTTGAATTTTGCACCTGCGAAAAAACGACTTAAAAAAAAAAAAATATGAGCAAAAACAACGTGGGTGCGTTTTTGCCATGTTTTTGATGAGTTTTCTATTTCAATGCGAAGGTGCATTTTTGTTTTTCTTCTTACCGCACCAAAAATACAATATGCAGGATTTTTAAAAACGCAACTAACTGGCATGAAGAGTTCCATGGGATTTAATGGTCCTGCAATTTTCTTCTACTTTTGGTAAGGCAAAAAAAATGAATAAAAACTGATCAGTGTGAAAGGGCCCCCATCCTTGTTGAAACAAAAAAAAAAAAGTCTTTAGAAGAATCAGTGGCTGAATGAGTAGAGTGACTTACCCCTCCTCGCTCCTTCCCCCCTTGTTCTAACTCCCTGCCAAACTTAAAAGAATAAATAAACAGAATAGAAGCAGATAATGTCTAGCGGTAAGTTCAGAACTGGACCCAAATGATGTAATGCAAGTGTGCCAACCATTTACAATGAGTAATAAGAAGCACACTCTGATCCCTGATCTGACCGTGTATTTCAGTATTCTGCCATGTAGTTACCGTATATACTCGAGTATAAGTCGACGCACCTAATTTTACCACAAAAAAACTGGGAAAACTTATTGACTCGAGTATAAGCCTAGGGTGAGAAATGCACAGCTACTGTAAGTGGAAAAGAGGGTCAACAATGCCCATTTGCAGCCTCACTGTGCCCATTTGCAGCCATAGGTCCCCCAAACTTCAAACTCGATAGTTAAGGGTTCCTAGATGCCCACCTAGCTGCAGTCAAAGTTTGGGGTCTCTGGACCCAAAGGGTCCTGAAATGACATTGCTGCAGATGGACACAGTTGACCGACTTTGGGGCCCCCTATCTCGAGGCCACTTGGTGCTAACCCAGTGGAACTAGCACTACAACATATCCAAAGCTGGGGTTCCTACCACCAAGTGGCCCGAGACATGGGGCCTCAAAATCAGTTCAGGAAATGTCATTCTCTGCTACAGAAAAGTGCTTGACATTTTCCGAACAGACTTTGGGACCCTGTATCTCGGGACCACTTGATGCTAGGAACCCCAGCTTTGGATATGTTGTAGTGCTAGTTCCAGCCGGGTTTGCACATCAAATTTGTGGTTCCTAGCACCAAGTGGTCCTGAGATACTGGGCCCCAAATGCGGTTCGAAAAATGTCATTCTTTGCACCAGAAAAGTGCTTGACTCGAGTATAAGCCGAGGGGGGCAAATTCAGCACAAAAAAAATGTGCTGAAAAACTCGGCTTATACTCGAGTATATACGGTATTTAAAACCGGTGATGATAGTAAGCGGGATAATGAGCACTTTGTAGAAGTTCTTGTTATCAAATACAGAACAAACAATAGTACCATTTCCAGACTGTGGGTGGGTTATCCAGCTACCAACGCACAGGACCCAACACATCTCACTCCAAGGAATGAGGAAACAGGAAATACAGGCCATGCCATCAACTTACCATTGTAGAGGCCCTCTATGATTAAACCTTATACAAGGGTGAAAGTCGCCAGACCTGCGGCTGCCAGGATGTTGGTTCTCTTGGAATGAGAACGTTTAACTGAAGGAAAATGCTGCAGTAGTGTGGCCCCTATCTGCCATTTCTTGTTATTAAGCACACAGAATTTCCAGCATACTTATACTTGTGGGATCTATTCCACTTTTTGGGCAGTTGAATATTGCATGTGCCAGTTCTGTCTGTCCAGATGTTCCAGGCCCCAGAGATACAGAGGCCGAGTTTACATCAACTCATTCCTTGCCAGTCTATAACTAAGTGTAGCCACTGTGCTCCCTCAGCAGTGCCATCTATAAATAATAGAACACTTAATCCCATGCCAATATAAATCCTCTCATCACATACTTGCCACGTAAAAGATTGCAGATATAAGAACTTGCATACTTGGAGAAGAAGAGGACATTTAGTAATACCTGATAGAAAGGCTGGACCTTTATCTCTTCTGCGTCCCCAACTCCGGCCCCCAAGCGGCGCTCCGGTGCTTTCCGCAGCAACTAGATATGTAAAATAAAGAAGGTAAAGTATGATTTGGATGTCTATCATTCTACTCTGCACAGGTTACAAACGTTTTCTGTGATCTTATCAGAGAGCCTCTTACATCACCGAGGGGCACCCATGACATCTCATCATAAACTAAAAGAGTGATGGGCAAACTGCAGACCTCCAGATGCTGTGGAGTATGTACTATATTACCAAAAGTATTGGGACGCCTATCTATATCTATATCTATATATATAAATATATATATATAAATATATATAAAACATACACTTAAATGGCACCCCAGCCTTAGTCTGTAGGGTTCAATAGTGAGTTGGCTCACCCTTTGCAGCTATAACAGTTTCAACTCTTCTGGGAAGGCTGTCCGCAAGGTTTAGGAGTGTGTCTATGGGATTGTTTGACCATTCTTCCTTAAGCCCATTGTGAGATCAGGCACTGATGTTGGACGAGAAGGCCTGGCTCACAGTCTCCACTCTAATTTATTACAAAGGTGTTCTATCGGGTTGAGGTCAGGACTTTGTGCAGGCCTGTCAAGTTCCTCCACCCCAAACTCGCTCATCCATGTCTTTATGGACCTTGCTTTGTGCACTGGTCCAAATCATTTGGTGGAGGGGGGATTATGATGTGGGGTTGTTTTTCAGGGGTTGGGCTTGGCTCCTTAGTTCCAGTGAAAGGAACTCTTAAGATGTCAGCATACCAAGACATTTTGGACAATTTCATGCTCCCAACTTTGTGGGAACAGTTTGGGGATGACCCCTTCCTGTTCTAACATGACTGCGCACCAGTGCACAAAGCAAGGTCCATAAAGACATGAATGAGCGAGTTTGGGGTGGAGGAACTTGACTGGCCTGCACAGAGTCCTGACCTGCTGCCTCTACTTCTAAAGCCTCGTACACACACTTAGATTTTCAGATGACAGAACGTCTGTTTTTTGTGGCATGCTAGTCTCATGTCAAAAGTGAAGAGGTTACTAACAATACGAAAATTTCCGTACGACAGAATACAACGTCAGAAGTGACGTAATGTGTTGAATAGTTTTGTATGTATTCTTTCATTTCTGAGCATGCGTAGTCTTGCTCTTACGATTTTTTTCGGACGAAAACCATACTGATGAAACGAAAATCAGATGTTGAGTTCACATCTGACAAAAATTTTATAGTCTGCACATCCAGCTTTTGTCTGACGAAAAAGTGAAATCGTCTGTCGAAAGCACCATACTAACGATCCGAAAATCGGCAGACAGCTCGTCGTACGAATTTTCTAATTTGATTTTCGTATCGTGTGTACGGGACTTTAGTGTCTGCCTTGGACTTAAGTTTAATAGGACTATCCTTGCATTGTATGGACTGCCTATTTTATCCATAGTACATAGGATGTTTTCTATACCCATCGGTCAATCACTCCTATAGGTATCCCCCACCCAAGCGCTTTACATATCCATTGTTTACAGTGCATGGGAACCCCCCCTCTTCTCTTCCCAGAGTTCTTTCTGGTGCTCATAGCAATCTTTACCAAAACTAAATCAACCAAACTGTAATAACCTTTGCACTAGAAAACAGAAAAAAAAAATCTGGCATTTCCAGTCACAGCAGGTTGGTAGGTGCACTCCAATTTTCAATTGGAGGTCATAACTTACCTTCCGTATAAGCTTGATGGCTTCACTAGAGAGGAAGCGTGGATAACGCACTTCTTCATTCACAATGCTGTCGAACACCTCTTCTTCATCGTCACCGGGGAACGGACACTGGAAGAAGAGATTGTTAGAGGATTCTGTTGGGTTTGTTACTTCAAGCCTAGTGAATAAAGGTGGAGGAGCACTGGAACTGCCATTTGTGTCTCTTTAACCACTTTTCTAGCAGGCAATTTTTTTTCTGTTCTTGCCCATGTTAAAATCTAAATTTTTTTTTGTTGTTTCTAAAAATTACTTTAAAATACCAAAAACATTTTTTTTTTGTTCTTACCCATGTTAAAATCTGATTTTTAATTTTAATACATGAAAAGCAAAGGAAATACACTCACGTGTTTAGCAGTAAAATCAAGCGCTTGTATAAAGAAGGTGGTGGTCTCTGCATAGCCATCCGACGCGTTTCGACTTAGAAGTCATCACCCCCGATGACTTCTAAGTCGAAACGCGTTGGAAGGATATGCTGAGACCACTGTCTTCTTTCATACAAGCGCTTGATTTTACTGCTAAACACGTGAGTGTATTTCCTTTGTTTTTCATGTATTAAAATTTCCATACAGAGTTACGCTATATGCCTTCCTCTTTCTTTTAATGGTGGGGCTGACTGCCTATATCTACTGAGTCCATCCATACCTTACACCTGCTCGGAGGTCCATCTGGAGGTCATATCTGGATAGAGCATCTGATCCACTTGGTATATTATACCACAAAGCTTGATTGACTCACTAGGTGTAGACCTATTTGAGTTCAATCCCACTGGTAAGCAGCTTCTGGTGTCTTTGGTGGTGGATCCACTATCAACTGTTATTACATCATACATATTTGAAGTATAAGACTGTCACTACATTATATCCACATGTGGTTGAGGATTATCATCACACATGATTGAAGCTCGTCACTGACTTTTTTCTTTTTTGGACGTCACACGTCCAAGCTCCTCTGTTTATAGACATCACATGTCATAATAGAAGACTGCTTGGAGTATTTTTGAGCACATCATTTATTATTCACGTTTTTTGTACTCATATTATTCTGATTTATATGATCACATAAGCGCTGCACATTTCACCCAATTTGTCATTTTTGCAACTTTATCCACTGCTGTGCTGGCTGCTTTAGTTTTTGTTTTGTTTTTCAATTTTTGTTTGATTTCTTTTATAGACAGCACGGTATACATTTGTTTATAATCTATAGAAATAAAGTGAACTGTGTTTAAAGTGCTCTTGTGCCAAACTAATTAATGCATTAATCTGTGTCCATAAAATTGCAGCATAAAGTCCATTCTTCTGGTGCTCATTGCAGATGATATAACAGTAAAGTGCTCTTGTCCACTCTTGTGCTCCCCCTTTGGTGTATGCGCTCACCTTGGAGCGTGTGACCTTGCACCTAAGCTCGGTCAAAACACGCTTTTAAACCACCTCTGGGTTTATGGTCAGCATTTAGATCCTTGGATGGTTGCTTGCAGCAATATTCATAAGGAAAACAGAGAAAACTGGATAGGGTATTAGGCCTCATTCTCACGTGGCGGATCCGCTTCCACGGAGTCCGCTGGCTCAGCGGGAGATCTCTCCGTTGATCTCAGGTTGATGACAGGTCCCTCTCTGCTCACTGAGCGGGGAGGGGCTTGTCGAGTGCTGCTGGTTTCTATGGAGAGATCGGACGAAAACGGACAGCATGTCCGTTTTCATCAGATCTCACCCGATCCAATAGCAACGGATCTGAACGTAGAGGCATCCATCTGCTTTTAGCAGATCAGACATCGGCGGACATGTCACCGCTGACATCCGTCGCTCCATAGACTAGCATGGAGCGCTGGTTCAGGTCCGCCGTAAAAACTGACAGGCGGACCTGAACGGTCCGACCGTGTGAAAGGGGGCCTTACCGTTTTAAAAGTTTTATTTAAAAACGACAATATTCCCTATATTAGGGTACTCACATTTAATAGGTGCTATGAGCTCACCACTCTGTATCAAGCCAAACAAATATAAAGGCGCTGTGCTGATGTGTCCTCTCCTGCTCCGAGAACACTCCACTGTCTCACAAACCATCCCCTAGGGTTTGTGAGACAGTGGAGTGTTCTCGGAGCAGGAGAGGACACATCAGCACAGCGCCTTTATATTTGTTTGGCTTGATAGAGAGTGGTGCGCTCATAGCACCTATTAAATGTGAGTACCCTAATATAGGGAATATTGTTGTTTTTAAATAAAACTTTTAAAACAGTAATAGACTATCCAGTTTCCTCTGTTTTCCATATGAATATTGCTGCAAGCAACCATCCAAGGATCTAAATGCTGACCATAAACCCAGTTTAAAAGTGTGTTTTGTGCGAGCTTAGGTGCAAGGTCACGCGCTCCAAGGTGAGCGCTTTACTGTTATATCATCTGTTTTATCATCTGCAATGAGCACCAGAAAAATGGAGTAGTTATGAATGGACTTTATGCTGCGATTTTATGGACTTAGATTAATGCATGAATTAGTTTGGCACAAGAGCACTTTAAACACTGTTCACTTTATTTCTATATTGATTATTGTATACTGATGCACTTTTAATATAGATTTATGTAAATTACAGATTGTCATTGCAATTATCGCACAGGGTTGCAAATTTCTCTATTGCATATGAATGCTACGTGTGTATGCTACAGAGGCTGTCATTGGGAGGATCGCATAGGATTGCAATTTTTATTGTTCATGATCGCAACTTATAAATCGCATAAGATTGCATTATTCTATTCACCAGATTTTTTATATAGGAATAGAATATCCCACCACCACTATTTAATTGCAGCCAGTAATATTATGGTTTAGTATGATTACCGTATGAGTACATTTGGATAACGCAGCATTATATTGATATAAAACTTTTTGGCACAGGCATATGGGAGGTGATCAATGCTAGCAGCTCTCCTTTAATCATCTCTAATTATTATTTGAATTTTCACATGGTAGCTTGCAAGATTCCGTTTGTTTTTAAAAAAATAAAAGATGAGGTTGCACCAAGTGAATTGATACCCAACATGTAAAGCCTTACATTTGTGTCTGCCTGTAAAACAACAAACTTCGGTACCCTAAATGGCTGGGTAGCGAGGGTTTAAATACTTTGTTGTAACTTTTTTTTTTTATCACATTGACAAAAAGTCTCCTATGAGATACGGTACTATTAGTGGTCTTTTAGATCCCTGGTGTCCCACCTGTCCACCACTGAACCTAAAAGCTTCTTTCTTGACCACTGTGGCAGTGATAGCAGAATTGGAATTGATACTTTACATGCCACTTTTACATTTTTAGTAGGTAGGGAGCTCAGCGGACTCTACCTGGCAGCCCTCACCATGCTGGTCTTAAGCCCACTGGTGGAAGGCGGAGGGGGACGAACGTTCCCGGGGTGTGTGGAAGCATTCAGCAGCTGTATAGCCACCTTATTGCTTATATCTGACAGTCATTGTAACCCCCCCCAATGCTGCCGACATATGCCATACATCAGTGGCAATAAAAGGGTTTAGGGCCTTTACAGGTTATCCGTTTCAAGTTAACCATGAATTATGGCCCTAGCATTATTGCCTTCACTCGGATGTTCGCAGTGACATCTCACACATGTGGCACAAATTATGCGTGGTCTACATGAGCATTTAGGCTTCATTTGGAAGAAGTGCGGTTAGGGGTGGCAAAAAGGCACAGGGTTAGCTGCGTTTTTTCTGCCCACCAACATCCCCTTCCACCTCAAAACTGCAATAGGCAATGGACAAGCCCGTTGAACGCTACACATTCAAGTAAATGGGGAAGCGCCAAAAACACCCTGCAATCCTGTGCAATGCATGCAGTTGTGCGATTGGCAAAAATCGGGTTAAAATCGGTAAGGAGGCTTCGCATAGCTTCCTCACTGCCTGTTAGTAGCCTCTGAAGTGCGACCCCAATGCAGATCAGGCTTCAGAGGAAAGGGAAATTTAAATACATGTCTAAATCTACCCTTACATTTGTGTATGTACGGGGCAAACGGGTGCTTTTAGGTATTATTTTTACTTAGTCTATTATATATTTTTTTTTTTACTTTTTGTTCCATTTCACTTTATTGCTGTCACAAAGGGGGCAGCACCTTCATGGCTCTGTAAAAGTGATCGGGCAGCTCACTTTTACCTGAAAGCTGATCACCACCCATAAAAATCAATAACAAGCTCACCGCTGCAGAAGCAGCCATAGGCTTGTTTGAACCCCTTGAATACCAGGATGATTATAAAACATACCTTATTAAACAAGGAATTAAACAGAATGCATATTATAATATTTTAATATGTTTAGATATACAAGTAAAAGAAATTAGATGGACGCATATAACCTTGCTAATCTGTACTTAATGTTTTAGAAACATTTTTTCTCTTTGTAGTTTGGAATTACATATGTACATAGTGGCAGCCATATTTGCTCATTACATATTCAAACTGTGCTTCTTGCTTAATAGTGCTGCACAGCTGTGCTGCGGTTTATGGGTCAGGACAAAACATGACATCACAGAAATCAAATCTACCAGAAGAAGAGATTTGTCCTTTATGTGTTGGCTTGTTAAAAAACAGAACTTCCTTATTATAAGATCTCACCTCTCCTACCAGCATCTCATAGATCAGCACGCCCAGCCCCCACCAGTCCACTGCATAAGTGTAAGTAGTGTCGGTGAGCACTTCTGGTGCCAGGAACTCCGGGGTGCCGCAGAATGTACTGGTTCTGTCCCCATATCCCATACCTAGAAGACAAAGTAAACAAGTCAGCATGCAGCTTCATTTTCATTTTACAGAGCTCAATAGCTTAACCTAAACTGCGTGCATATACATACACAAAGTTGGAAAAACAGCGACTCATTATGTTTTGAATGGAGAAGTATGTAAACCAATTATGTTGTGTATGTGAATGAATAAATTATGAAAAATATATAATTATATATATAATGTATGTGTGTGTATATATAAATTATATATATATATATATATATATATATATATATATATATATACACACACACATACACATACATACATACATACATACATATATATATATATATATATACACACACACACACAATATTTATTAACTATCTAAAAACAGATTTAAATACAATAAAAGTGAAACAAAAATATTGAATTAAATTAACCCAAAGTAATTATAAATTCCCTTTATTCCTGTGCTCAAAAGTGGGTTAGGAATTACAAGAAAAGTGTGGGATTTTAAAAATATAAAACAAACAGATCACACTTACCTAGATGGATGTAGTATCAGTCCAATGCTGCATCTGTCCCCCGCTGCCTCTAAAGCCTCGTACACACGCTTAGATTTTCCGATTTTTGTGGCATACCAGTCTCATGTGGAAAGCGAAGAGGTTACCAACACGAAAATGTTTGAACGTCAGAATACAACGTCAGAAGTGACGTAATGCGTTGAATAGTTTTGTATGTATTCTTTCGTTTCTGAGCATGCATAGTCTTGCTCTTACAATTTTTTTCATAAAAACCTTACTGATCAACGAAAATCGGACGTTGAATTCACATCTGACAAAAATTTCATAGTCTGCACATCCAGCTTTTGACTGACGAAAAAGTGAAATCGGCTGTCGAAAGCACCATACTAACGATCCAAAAAACGGCAGACAGCTCGTCGTACGAATTTTCCCATCTGATTTTTGTATAGTGTGTATGGGCCTTTAGACGGAGAACTGAGCGATCAAACACTGCTGATTGCTCAGTTTTCAGACTTCAGTGAGCAGAGAGTGTCAGTCACCAGCTCCCTGCTCTGCCTCTACAGCACTCACTGGAGCGCCAGGCAGTGATGGGGGCGGGAGCGCCTGGCTCAGACTCTTAGCAGTACGCCGAGAGGCTGAGCCAGCTGCTGGTCAGGAATCTGGGTGGATCTCTCCAGAGTCTGGACCAGCTGAGTGACATAAGTTGACTGCAGACTTTTAGCAGGGCTTGAATGAGGAAAACTGCAGGGTCTGCATCCATTTAGACGTAAATTCCTATTGGAAGCATCTCACCAAAAATGACATTTTTGTTGCAGGGGATGCCTGAAATCTGACTTGTATCTTAGACTTCTTGGAAAATCAGTGAGCCAGTCACACAAGCAGGAAATTATGTTTCTGGGGGGCATTCTGTGCACAGGTAGCTACCTCCAGGTAGCCATATTGCATTGCATTTTACAGAAAATTACAGAGCTGCAGATTGAAAAGGAAAGGTAATTTTTAACATTTAATTACAATATAACTTGTGTCAATTGTATATGCTATTTTTTTTTCCATGAAAGTGGACTGATCCTTTAAGTTACACTTAGAGTCAAGTGTCAATATGAGGGTCTAAGTCTTGGCTTCCCTAGTTTAGTGCTCTGTTACTTCCCAATTAAAGGTGCATTCACACCTGTGATTGCACCCTGCCTCCGGGCTAAATGCAAAAACCCCACAGCAGGGGTTCCTGTGATTTGCTGCAGCTCCTAACTCCTGCAGCTAACTACGGCCACTCGCATGTAAATCACACATGCAAGTGATCACTGCATGGGAGAATACATGCGAGTGGCCACAATTATCTGCGGTAGCCGTCAACCACCCATTGCTTCCAGTGGAGCTGCTTTCTGCAGCTAATCACAGGAACCCCCCCTAGAAGGAGATCTGTGCATGGCAAAAGCAGCCAGTCAGTGTTCTGCCTTACTGCGGCTGTAACCAGGAAATGGTTGGCAATAATCAGACATGTGTAAGGACACAAAAACTGATTAAAGGGGTTGTAAACCCTCACTGTTTTTCACCTTAAAGCAGGGGTCTCAAAGTACCGGCCCGCGGGCCATTTGCGGCCCGCGGACCGGTTAAAAATGGCCCGCAGGCAGGGCCGATCCAGCACTAGAGGTCGACCGATATTTGGCCATCAGGTCGATATATAGCACTGGCCGCCGTTCCTCCTCCCTTCTCCACACACAGCGCTTGATCTTTGTGTGAAACTGGCACGTAACAGGAGGAGAGAGACAGAGGGATCTGTCAGATTTGAGGTTGATGTCGGGGGTGGGCGGGACCCGGCCAATATCAAACACCAGCCAATGGGATCTGGGCGGGCCGCTACGTGTATGTGGCCCGCCCCTTTTCTTAAGCAGCCCAATCATTGGCTGGTGTTTGATAGCTGCTGGTTCGGTCCACCCCGGCCGGGTCCCGCCCACCCCGACATCAACCTCAATTCTGACAGATCCCTCTGCCTCTCTCCTCTGTGTTACATGTCAGCTTCACACAAGCATCAAGCGCTGATTGTGGACAGCTCCTTGTCAGTTTCACACACGGTTACACTCCGCTCAGTGTAAAACCTGCCAGTGCCATCTGTCAGTGCCAGCTGCCAGTGCCACCGCTAATCAGTGCCACCTGCCAGTGCTAACCAGTCTGCCAGTGCCACCTGCCACCTCCAACCAGTACCACCTGCCAGTGCCACCTGCCACCGCCAATCAGTGCCACCGCCAACCAGTGCCCCTGCCAATCAATGCCACCTGCCAGTGCCAACCAGTGCCACCTGCCAGTGCCAACCAGTGCCTGCCAGTGCCATGCCAATCAGTGCCACCTGCCAGTGCCAATCAGTGCCACCTGCCAGTTCCAAACCAGTGCCATCTGCCAGTTCCAAAGCAGTGCCACTTGCCAATGCCTGCCAGTGCCACCTTCCAGTGCCAACCAGTGCCACTGCCAATAAGTGCCACCTGCCAGTGCCATTGCCAATCTGTGCCACCTGCCAGTGCCAAGCAGTGCCACCTGCCAATCAGTGCCACGTGCCACCTGCCAGTGACAGACAGTGCCACCTGCCACAGCCAACCAGTGCCATCTGTACTGAGGACATCAAGTGTCTGGTAGAGTGACAGGAGCAAGCAGGGAGGAGTGGAGTGGGTGAGGTTTTTTTTTTTTTAAATCGGCCTAAAATATCGGCCACAAAAATTGGCATCATATATCAGCCATCAGCCACCCTGATTTCTAAATATCGGTATCGGCATCGGCCAGAGAAAAACCCATATCGGTCGACCTCTATCCAGGACGTCTTTTTGAACTGCACCCAGGCACCGCAGATGGGGAGGCGCAGGCGCCAAAGAGCTTTACCTCTCCATCTCCTCTGTCCTCTCCGCTGCACGCTGCTGCAGCCAGAGAGAGAACAGAGCAGAGGAAGGAGCGGAGGAAGGATCCGCTCATTGATCCGCCCACCCTCATCGATCCGCCCACCTAGGCATTGACGATCGACCAGAGCCCCAAACCAGGGTCCTGCTGTCACCTCAGGGCAGGAGATTGTGTTCTCTGCGTCCCCTGTCAATAGGCCTGTATGGAAGCCAGGAGGGGAGGACTCGGGAGGCAGATGATCCTGACTGCCAGGAGAGGTGAGTGAGCCATCACACTGAGGCAAAGTCCTTAGTGGGGTGACTGGGGTAGAGATCTGTGCAGTGTGGGGGGTATTTTATGCAGTGTGGAGGGTGATTGTGCAGTGTGGGGGGTAATTGTGTAGTGTGGGGGTATTTTGTGGAGTGTGGGGCTATTTGTGCAGTGTGGGGGGGTAATGCTGGGGGTTAATAATGCGTTTACTGACACCAGTGCTGGGGGTTAAATAATGCGTTTGCTGACACCAGTGCTGGGTATAGTATAGTATATTATTGCTGGTATAGTTTATTGCTTTTGAAGTTTTAAAAGTTTGCATGCGGCCCCCATGGGATATGAAAACGTGTCATGTGGCCCTCAGGCAATTTGAGTTTGAGACCCCTGCCTTAAAGCATTCTATGCATTTAGGTGAAAACCTCCTGTGCTGCAGCAGGGACTCCAAGCCCCCCTTATACTTACCTGAGCCCCGTAATTCCCACGACAGGAACGAGCACACCTGTGTGTCTCCTGTCCTGATTGGATTGATAGCAGTGCAGCCATTGGCTCCTGCTGCTGTCAATCATATCCAATGATGCGGGAGATGGAGGGGCAGGGCTGAGTCCTGCTGTCTGTGTCTACCGCACGGGTGTCCCATCAGAGAGCTCTTGAGAAGAGGAGGAGCTAGGAGCGCCGCGGAGGGACCCCAGAAGAGGAGGATCAAGGCCACTCTGTGCATAACCAACTGCACAGAGGAGGTAAGTATGACATTTTTTTTTTTCTTAAACTGAACCTTTACAACCCCTTTAAAGCAGCATACAAGAAGCCTCACATCCTCACCTTCTTTACAGAGTCCAAAATCTGCAATCTTCACAAACCCTCTGGCATCCATCAGCAGGTTATCCAGCTTCAAGTCTCTACAAGGATAAAGAAATTGGCGAGATGGCCAACATTATAGCAGGTATAAAAACACTCATTCTGCATTCTGTATACCCAGCTGTATTTATTGCAACTGGAGGAGATATAAAAAGTGTAACTCCAACCAAACATTCTCTATAGAGAAAAACTGTCAAAAAGCAGTTTATGGTCTGCACAATGACATAGTTCACCAACAAACTTTCCAAGGAACTCAGACTACCAGCAAATATAAGATTTTGAATACAAGTGCACATTCCGGCAATTTCCTGGGGGCACAAATAGGTTCATATTTATATATAATTTTCTTGCCCATCTCTAGTGCCAGAGAAATTGACAGGCCCCCCAGTAAAGCACATAGATTGCCCTTCTGTCCTCATCCCTGGGAGTAAGGGGCAAAAGGTGACAGCTTCAGCAACAATGGCTTCTAAATAAGCCACTGAGCCCCATATGACCGGCCAATTTATACTACTTTTAACCAGTATAGCTCTCTCACCTGTACTGTCGTGACCAGTGCATTTTTTACATTGTTTACAATAGGCCTGTTTATTCAGCAATAACTTCGTCATAACTTTTTTTTTTTTTTTTTTTTTTTAAAAAGTTTATTTTGGTGATCGTCTTGCAACATTTTTTATGTCAATCAAATCCAATGACGCGGGTGTCTGTCTATGGACGCAAATGCTGGACTCGGGAGCGAGCCTTCAAGGTAACCTACCCCCACCCCCCCGGGGGAGCACTTCTCCTAGGGGGTTATCCGATGTGAGGAGTCGCGAGAGCCCCAGAAGACGAGTTTTGGGGCCACTCTGTGCAAAACGAGCTGCACAGTGGGGGGCAAGTATGATATTTTTGTTATTTAAAAAAAAAAAAAAAAAAAAAAAGGAGCCTTTACAATCACTTTAAGCAGCACATACACAAGTCTTTTTTTTTTTTTTCAACCAGCGGGTTGGAAAAAAAATAAAAAATAAAATAAAATTATCCAATTCTCCCATCCACACACTTGATGTGGATGGGGGAATCACTCGGGCTGATGTATTTAATTTGGACAACAGGAAGACTTCCCTGCCATCAGAATACACTGATCATCACTTCCAGCTACAGCAGGCAGCGCTGATCATGTGGACATTTTCCAGCAGGCTGGTTGTACAGAAGTCTAATCGGTAGATTGACTTCTGTAAAACCAGCCTGCACACAAGTGGATCGAAATTTTGCTGGTCCCTGCTGAACTGGCCGAATTCCAATCCATGTATGCCAGCTTTAGTTTTGTAGCAATCAAACAGAACAGAAGGGTCCTGTGTACTGTACTTTACTCCAAAAATGGATTTTACTGCTAAGTTAAAAATCCTATTTTCTTGATCCTCAGTACAGGACAGAGGCTTCTTTAAATCAATATGACTGGGGTGTCCAAAAGTAGTCCAACTGAGGGGTGGGCAACACAGCACACAGGTCAGGGGGGGCTCTACAAACTCGGAGCAGCTTATAGCACCTTACACTCAAAACTAGCATCACAGGAGTCTAGATCATCCACCTGGTAGAACTTATGTTAACAGAAGCCCAGGCAGCCTCCTTGGAAACCTGAGAAACAGATGTCTTATACTGAAAAGCCCACTGAAGCACTAACAGAGGGAGGAACTCCATCTTTCAGACTATAGGCACTAATGATAACTTTTCTGATCCACCTGCTGGAGCAAAAAGGTAGGGAGATCCTTGTGGGAACCTTCGGGAAGCACAAAGAAGGAATCAGATTTCCTAAAAGTGGCAGTAACAGAGAAACTTGCAGCATGCACTATGTACAGACAATGGAGAAAATTTTACTTAGGTTGTTTCAGAACAGGAGATAAGGAAGGAGGACAATATCTTGATTGAGGTAGAGACCAGAGACCACCTTCAGGAGGAAGGGGCTTTGGGCCTCAAGACAACTCTGTCCTTGTGCAACACTAAGAAAGAATTCTTATAGGATAAGGCCACTAACTCAGAGACCCTCCTCACAGGAGGCCATAGCCATAAGAAAGCCCACCTTATGGGAAAGGTCAAAGAAATAGCCCTAACAGGTTCAAAGGGTGGAACAAACGGGGAGAGATGTCAGTTATCCCCTGAACATTTTAAAACCTGAAGGTTTTAAAACGGTAGTAAACTGCAACATTTAAAAAAAAATCCTGCATCCTCCATAGTGTGAATCCGCATAAACAATTTATTAAATAAAAGTAATACACTTACATGAAAGTATCGAATAAAACAGCATGTATCGTATGACAGCCGGCCGGCCTGCATGCACGTTCCTATGACAACGTCCAATAGGACGAAACGTACGTCGGAAGGCAGACGCGCTGACGTCATCGTTTCTATCCCACTGTGAACGGGTGCATGCAGGCCGGCCGGCTGTCATACGATACATGCTGTTTTATTCGATACTTTCATGTAAGTGTGTTACTTTTATTTAATAAATTGTTTATGCGGATTCACACTATGGAGGATGTGTCTTTCATTTCCCTGGGTTCCTCCTGCTGAGTTTTGGTTTCTTTGGATGGAGAGTTCCGGGTTGTCCTCCCCCTATGCTGAGACCGATGGTGGTGTCCCCGCAGAGTGGATTTCTAACATAAGCTTTAATAAAGCTTACCTCTGGTAAGCGCACATCATTATAGGTGGTGGATCCTTCTCACGGGGTGTTTGCCAATTAAGCCTTTAATCACTACTGGTGGAATCCTCTATGTTAAGGACTGTTTTCATTGAAGTCGCTATCAGTTACTGACTCATCTCTTTTATCACTTTTTGAGGATTCATTTGCTTTAAGGATTTTTACATTACTCTCGTGGACATTGCTGGATCAAGAGGGGACTCTGGTAAGTATAAAGGTTGGGCTGGGGGGGGCTGCTGCACATAGAATGCATAAAGGCAAAAAAAACTTGTGCCTTTACAAAGAATGTGCTGTCCTTAGAATGCAGTAGTCAGGAGTAAGAAAACAGTGTTACAGAGAGATAGGCTCCTCCCACCTAGCACAGGAAACACATGATCCACATCATAAAAGCAGCACACATGTATTAGCCCCTCAGTATTAACAAATAACCGAAGGCTTCAGAATAAGCAATCATTAAACCTTCATTAGCGTAGCTTTATCTTTACTCTATGTTTTACATTGCTAATCACCAACAAAAAAGGGAGGGAACTGACGCCGTCCTGGAAGATTCCTGGAAAAAGTAGTTAACAGGTAATAACACTGTTTTTCCAAGTCATTTTCCAGGACAGCTTACAGAGAAGACAAAACAGGACTACCTGATCAGGGTGGGACCACATCCTGCAGCACTTTCCTGCCAAAAGACTGGTCTTGGCTGGCAAGCAGATCCAGTCTATATTGCTTTACGAACGTCTGGAACCTGGACCAGGTTGCGGCCTTGCAAATCTGGAGGGGAGACACTCCTGCCCTTTCAGCCCAAGAAGTAGAAACCGCTCTTGTGGAATGATAATTTCTGGGATGCTGCTTTGTATGCCTCTGCGATGGCCAACTTCATCCACCTTGCGATGGTATTTTTAGATGCCCTTTTACCCCTGTTTGAACCTGCAAACAACACAAACAGGCTGGTGGATCGTCGCCATTCCTTGGTGCACTCTATGTAAGCGATCAAGCATCTCCTGACATCTATCTTATTAAATCGTGCATCCTTGTCGTTTTAAGGATTTGTGCAAAATGATGGTATCACAATCTCTTCCGACCTATGGAAGTTAGATGGTACTTTGGGGAGAAATGCCGGGTCCAGCGAGAGGATAATCTCGTCTTGCAAGATGATGCAGAAGGGCTCAATTACTGAAAGCTCCTGTATCTCACCAACCCTCCTAGCGGAGACTAGGGCCACCAAAACCACTGTTTTCAAGGTTAAAAGCTTTATGGGCAGTTCATCTATTGGCTCAAACGGTGTTTTACGGAGCTTTGCAACACAGTGGTTAAGTCCCAGGGAGGGAACCTCCTCGACTTGGGGACCCGCTTACTGCTGATGGATGCAAGAAGTCTCTTGACCAGAGGCTCTTCTGACAGTCTTTGATTTAAAAAGCTAGACAGAGCCGATACCTGCACCTTAAGGGTACTGACTGCCAGATTTAGATCTGCTCCGGCTTGGGGGAAATCTAGGACCGCCAGGATCATGGCTCCTGACACTCTGTTATTGAGCAGACACCAGGCCCCAAATTTTTTCCAAATTTTATTGTAAATTGCGTTAGTGGACGGCTTCCGGCTGCTAGGAATGGTATCGATTACTTTCGCCGATAACCCTCTCTGCTCTAACAGCTCCTTCTCAGAAGCCAGGCCGTCAGATAAAGAGCTCACTTCTGGATGATTCACCCTCCCTATACGAGGTCTGTCCTGTAAGGCAGTCTCCAAGGCTCCGTGAATGAGCCTTAGTAGTCCTGAGAACCAAGACCTCCTTGGCCAGAATGGTGCGATCAGGATAAGCTTCGTGCTCGACACTCTTATCTTCCGGATAATCTTTGGAATGAAGGCAAAAAGGTGGAAACGCATACACCAGATTTGCCTCCCAGGACTGGGATAGGGCATCTAGGCCCAGACTGAAATGATCTCTCTGTAGGGAGAAAAATTGTTCCACCTGCCTGTTCTGCCTTGTAGCAAAAAGGTATATCTGCGGGATTCCCCACTTCTGCACTACCTGTTCGAACACTGTTCGATTCAAGCACCATTCTGTCTGAGACAGAATCTCCCTGCTTAGGACATCTGCCAGAGTATTTAATTCCCCTTTTATGTGAATTTAAGACAGGGATAAAAGATTTGCCTTTGCCCATTGAATGATCTTTTCTGCTATCCTCCTAAGACCTGGGACTCTTGTACCTCCCTGCTTGTTGATGTAACCCTCTGTGGTAATATTGCCCGAAAGGACCTGCACGTGTCTTCCCCCCAGAGTCAGACCAAAGGCTACTAGAGACTTTAGAACTGCTCTCAGCTCCCTTGCATTGGAGGAGAGGCTGGCCTCCTGCCGGTTCCAGACCCCTTGGGTCATCTGTGCGCCTGAATGGGCTCCCCACCCCTGACGTCCGAGGTGACTGCCAGAGGGCTGTGTTGGGACCAAAGTCGACCTGCAGAGAGATTTGCAGGGATCAACCACTACTCTATTGAGAGTTTTACTTCCTGCGGGATCTCTGTCTGCCTCTGAAGAGATTCCTTCCTTCCATCCCAGACAGAAAGCATGAACGCCTGAAGTGCTTGAGTATGGACTTGTGCCCACTGGACTCCTGGGATGGCTGCTGTCATCAAACCAAGAACCCTCATTATACCTTGAATTGAGGTCTCTGTGCTTCAGGTTCAAAATGAGTCAAAATGTTCCTGATGGCTTTTTTTTATAAAAAAAAGTGAAAATAAAACCCCCCTTTTCTTAGGGTTGGGGGGATGAAGCTTATCACCTTCTCCTCCAGCATACTCTGTAGGAAGGAAGACATAGCTGTTGTCTTCTCCACGTCTTTCGGGAGAATTGTTGTGTGAAATATTTGAGGGGGGCAGCCCAAGAGCTCTATCCTGTACCCCAATTTTATCAGATCCAGGATAAAGCTGCTGCTGGAAATGGTCTGCCACTGTGGGAGGAATGACCCCAGCCTTCCTCCCACATGGCTGCATGGCTGACTGAGTCACTGGGAAGGGCCTTTAGGCTGGGGGGGAGGGTTTAAAAAGGAAGCCACCTTTGCCCCTTCCCCCTTCTGTATTGCCACCCTCTTTTCTGGTCTTGCGTGGATGCAAAACCCTTGTTATGCTGTCCTTTCACCTGATCTCTGGAAGGGACGAAAATGTATTTTGTGCTGTTGTCTTTTGGAGAAAGGAAACCCTTTCTTTTTAATCGGCCGACCTCTCTAGGACAAATTCTAGCTCTTTACCAAAGAGCAAATCTCCATTAAAGGGGAGGGAACAGAGTTTGGCCTTTGACACTGTCTCTCCTCCCCAGGACTTCAGCCAGATAGCCCTCCTGGCTTCATTAATGAATGCTGTAGACCTGGCCGAGAACATTACAGACTCTGTGGATGCATCTGCTATATCGGCTTACTGCCTTATTTAGCGTTGGTAAAGCATGCAAAATCTATTCCCTGGGAGTATCTGACTCCAGAAGAGTGCGGAGCTGTTTAAGCCACAAATCAAGCGTACGAGCCACGCATGTAGTGGCCAGTGCTGGCTTAAAGTTAGCGGAGCAGGCATCCCACGCTTTCTTTAAATATCCTTTCGCCTTTCTGTCCATTGGCTCCTGTAGGGTGCCTGAGTCCTCAAAGGAAAGCTCTGAACCTTTTGAAACTTTAGATAGGGAAGCGTCCAGTCTGGGGCACTTTTCCCACAACTTTGTATCCTCCTCTTTGAAGGGAAACTTTCTCTTCAAATTTTTAGGGAAGAAGACTCCCCCTTCTGGTCTCCTCCATTCCTGAAGTACTGTCTCTTTTAGGGACGCATGTACCGGAAAGGTTCTGCTCTGCTTAGGCTGAAGGCCTGCATATAAAAGGTCATGTACAGACAACTCCTGGTCCTCTGGTTCCTCCAGCTCCAGGGTGTTGTATATAGCTTTTAACAGCTCCTCTGTTTCCTCAGAAGGAAAAATTGATCTTTGAACCTTGCTGGGTCTTTCCTCATTACAGTCCCCCTTCTCAGACTCTGAGGCTGACTCTGAGCTCTCCTCCAGTACTCCGTGCTGGTGGGCTGCCCGTGCCTGGGTCAGGACCATTGGCTTAACACTAGTACTGGTGCCGCAAGTACAGGGGATAGGTTCAGCAAGAGCTTCCTGCTCTCTGGGTTTAAAGGACTGTAAAGTCTGTTTCATAGTTACATAGTTAGTAAGGTTGAATAAAGACACCAGTCCATCCAGTTCAACCTGAGTGAGTGTGGGTGCGTGTCTACAATTGTCCCTATCCCTGTACATTGTGTCTCATTAAGATGCTCATCTATTATATTATTTTATTTAAGGTACCCATATAGCGCTGTCAATTTACGCAACACTCCACACATATATCACACACTCACATCGGTCCCTACCCTCAAGGAGCCCACAATCCAAGGTCCCCAACTCACATTCATATAATAGGGACAATTTTTTGGACAGAAGCCAATTAACCTACCAGCATGTCTTTGGAGTGTAAGAGGAAACCAGAGTAACCGGAGGAAACCCATGCAGGCACAGTGAGAACATGCAAACTCCAGGCAGGTAGTGTCGTGGTTGGGATTCCCCCTACCCACTACACCACTGTGCCATGCCTTTCTTCATTGAGTCCATAAAACCCTTGAGAATAGGGCCTGTTTCTCCTTTGATGAGCTTGTCTATACAGTCCTTACATGCACTTTTCTTCCACCCATAAGGCATTTTCTTGGTGCACATCGGGCACCTTTTTCTGGGTGTGTCTGTTTTGCTATCTCTGGGCTTATGGGCTTTGTCCTGTAATGAATCAAATGACAAACGCCAGCATATTACTTCCACTGAAGACAATACCCATTAACAAAAACACCCTGTGGATAACAAAAATTCTAATCCAAGAACTTTTTTTTTTTTTTTTTTAAAGTATCCACCATGGAGCCTATGCTAGTATGTGCAACACCTGTCCACCCAAAGCATATCAATAAACAGGCTCTGGAAAAAAAACACAATGCCCCCTGTGCCCCCACAACAGGAGGATAAGAAAAAAGGGAAGGAGCAGTCTGCCTCCTATTTTCTTACCTTAGGGCCTGAATCAACGGATGGCGCCTCCAGACCTGCTTCCATGGATCCTGGTATCTCCATGCTCCTGGAAGCCTTCGGTGCCATCTTGTTATTCAGGCCCCTATTTCAGGAGGTGTGGAGAATCCGGAGTAGCAATGTGGATCCGACGCCACCCTCCGGCACAGCCCTATTATCCTTCCGATATCCTAGCTAGGGCTTCACTTCCCGGTGTCCGGGTGAACCAATATGGCCGCCGCTGGACTTCCTTCCATGTCACTTCCTGTCGCCAGCGCTGGAAGTTACCTTATCACTCTGCGCCACCAGCATGATCCACATGCTGGGGATAGAGAAGCCCTGCAACATGGTGATCTCTGTAAACAGCAGAAAAAAGGCACCCGGATCATGCGGCGGCCTGCGCCTCCATTAGGAGAACACCCTGCTGTGTTCACCTCCTCCACTCCTCACAGGTACCTCACTGAGGCTACAACCGTCAATCGGGAGAGGGAGTCCCTTGCTTTCACCCCAGATCGCTCTATCAGGTCTCTGGGTGGCCCAAACTGACTTATACCCCAGGAGTACTACCCCATGTTTGCCCTGGGTATGGACATCGGGAGGCCCCTGCCACCTAGCATGAAGGCCGGAAAAATAACAAACATCTGTTTGGAGTTCCTGACTGGCCGGAGGAAACACAAATACTGAGGGGCTAATACATGTGTGCTGCTTTTATGGATGTGGATCATGTGTTTCCTGTGCTAGGTGGGAGGAGCCTATCTCTCTGTAAGCCATCCTGGAAGATGACTTGGAAAATATAGGCTGTAAATACAGTGAATCTCCCCCCGGGGGAGATTCAGTGGACCCGGACCAACATTGCACCATAATGTATGGGTTATCATTCACCCATGCATCATTTGTGAGTATATCAAAATAAATTTGCATCTTTATGCGTCCATTTTCCCCATACTTCTACTGACATATAGCTATTTTTTCAATGCAGCTACACTGCATCAGACTCCTGACGATTGGTTTCAAGCCAAGAAACGCGTAGAGTTAACATCTATTGATGCATACATCTATCTACTGTACTATGTACCACATATTACACCACTTTACCATGTCCTGTACATGTATAATCATTATTCGAACCATGTCTGTAAACCTACTTATGTTAACATGTTTTATCGTAGCCTAAATGTTTTCCTTTTATTATGTATTTGGTTTTATGATCTTTTGGTATTAAACTGTATACCATTTTCTTGCAACATATTTTGTGGGTATCATCACTCGATACAGGATCCACTTTAGACATCCTATCATAATATTTTCTGTAATGTGGACATATTCACCAACATGCCTCACACAAAGTCCCGCCTCCATCCTCCATTTTTTCTGTACCCAATGGGATGGAGGCATGTTGGTGCATTCACACAAAAACAAGTGGACAGGTCACAACCCCATTTTTGACAAACAATTAGTAAACATTACGAAATGCAAAAATAATAATGCGCCAACCACAAAGCAAAGCAGCCAACACCACAATCAGACAAATTGTAGAAAGATTAAAATAAAAATAAGTGTGGCGCTAAAAAGAGTGTCCTTTATTGGGCAGAGCCAAACAGAATGGTGTCTGGAGGGCAATATGCACAACAAAGATTATTAATGAAAAAAAGTCCTATAGGGACTGTTGATTGACACCAACAAAACAAATAAATCAAACCACAAAATAAATGGATAAGAAAAATGGGTGAATCTTAAATGAAGTGGAGTGGCATATAAAGTGGATCAATAAACACACCAATATATGTGAAAAAAAAAAAGGAAATGATGTAAGGGGAACCACAAAACCCAACAATAGGGAAGAGTAGTTCTAAAAATAAATTATGAAAATGTGAGGATAGTGTACATCACAAGCATATTGCACATGAAATAAATTATATATAAAATTGTGAGGGTTGTGCACATCATAAGTGTATTGCACAAAGAATAAAGTTAATTGTGTAGAGAGAACCAATGACTAAATGTACCAGGCTGCTAATACAATAAAAAGTCCATCCGGAACTTATGTAAGTGAAGTGATGACTCTAAGTCCAAATGATACAATAAAAGGCGATCAGCAGCCACCCAACTCAGTGTAGGAGGACCAATGGATCCAAAGATGGCATCCACGAGTTGCAATCATAAGCATCTGTGTGAGAGGTGTAGGCATAAATACCCTTACCAGAGAGGATTGACTCCCAGTCAGCGACTTGGGGGTCAAACGGGCTTGTATTGAAGTAGGGGGAGTGGCTCCCAATTCCCAACGGTTGAGGATAATGAAGGGGTGGTGATGTTCACCGTCTCGATCGCTCTGATCTCACCGACCTGTCACTTCGAGGGTGTCAGTGGTAGGTGCTTGTTAAAGATCCGGCTTCGTAGGAAGGATGTCACTCCTCAGAGATGAAGGGAAAAGAAAGAGGCTTCCCCATAGTGTAAATCAGCTAAGAACCAGCTTTATTATAATAAAGTAATAAAAGCACTCTGGCTCCTTAAAAAACAAACAGTGAAAGTAGCGCTAAAATTCGAATGGTGGCAAGACAGGCATAACAGACCCTACGCGTTTCGTCCGATAGGACTTCTACTGGGGTATACCCCAGTAGAAGTCCTATCGGACGAAACGCGTAGGGTCTGTTATGCCTGTCTTGCCACCATTCGAATTTTAGCGCTACTTTCACTGTTTGTTTTTTAAGGAGCCAGAGTGCTTTTATTACTTTATTTTAATAAAGCTGGTTCTTAGCTGATTTACACTATGGGGAAGCCTCTTTCTTTTCCCTTCATCTCTGAGGAGTGACATCCTTCCTACGAAGCCGGATCTTTAACAAGCACCTACCACTGACACCCTCGAAGTGACAGGTCGGTGAGATCAGAGCGATCGAGACGGTGAACATCACCACCCCTTCATTATCCTCAACCGTTGGGAATTGGGAGCCACTCCCCCTACTTCAATACAAGCCCGTTTGACCCCCAAGTCGCTGACTGGGAGTCCATCCTCTCTGGTAAGGGTATTTATGCCTACACCTCTCACACAGATGCTTATGATTGCAACTCGTGGATGCCATCTTTGGATCCATTGGTCCTCCTACACTGAGTTGGGTGGCTGCTGATCGCCTTTTATTGTATCATTTGGACTTAGAGTCATCACTTCACTTACATAAGTTCCGGATGGACTTTTTATTGTATTAGCAGCCTGGTACATTTAGTCATTGGTTCTCTCTACACAATTAACTTTATTCTTTGTGCAATACACTTATGATGTGCACAACCCTCACAATTTTATATATAATTTATTTCATGTGCAATATGCTTGTGATGTACACTATCCTCACATTTTCATAATTTATTTTTAGAACTACTCTTCCCTATTGTTGGGTTTTGTGGTTCCCCTTACATCATTTCCTTTTTTTTTTTCACATATATTGGTGTGTTTATTGATCCACTTTATATGCCACTCCACTTCATTTAAGATTCACCCATTTTTCTTATCCATTTATTTTGTGGTTTGATTTATTTGTTTTGTTGGTGTCAATCAACAGTCCCTATAGGACTTTTTTTCATTAATAATCTTTGTTGTGCATATTGCCCTCCAGACACCATTCTGTTTGGCTCTGCCCAATAAAGGACACTCTTTTTAGCGCCACACTTATTTTTATTTTAATTAGTAAACATTCACAAAAAATGGCAAAAAAAAGTTTAAAAATGATAATGTTGTCCTTCTAAAAACACACCCCAGGGATGCCAGCCATGCCACTTCAAAAAAATACAAGACACTAAACAGGTTAGTGAAGATGAGAAAGGGGTCTGGAGGGGTCCTGGGAAACCTGTGGGGCACTTGCAATTAAATACTATGTGCCTACCTTTAGGGCATCCATGCCCACTTTATACCCGGTGTCTCCAGTATTGGTAAAATCTATACCAAACCAGCAATCATGTACATCTTATCCTGACAGTATATCAACTTAATGGATGACACCTACAAACAGGTCTGAAGGGCTCATGGGAAACCCATGGGGCACTTGCAACTGAATGCTAGGTGCCTACCCTGAAGACATCCAGGCCCACTATATGTCCTGCGTCATCACAATGTTTCAGCCCCGCTGGGGAGCAATTAATTCTAAAAGTTTACAACAGAGGCACATACTGTGAGGTTATAGTCACTTCCTCAATAGTTTACAGCACCTAAAGAAAACGACAGGTGCACACCAAATAATACTCCCACAATCAACATTTGTGTTCACAGTACAGCCCACACATGCTTTCTCCTCTGACAAGAGCTAACTTCAAAAAGCCTTTATGTGCAGGTGTGCCCCGTTGTTTCTTTGTATTTCAATCTTTTGTCTGAAATAGGCCATGTGGGAGCCTCCACCAGAAGGGGGAGAGAATGGAAGTGCTTTGCAAAGCTTAGAACACTTTAAAATGTTCTAGAAGGTTGCCAAGTCACTGCTGAGATAGGGAAATGGGGGAGAGGAGCTGTGACTCCAGTGCTTCCGAAAAATTGTTCGAAAATCTGTCATTTGGACAGTTTGTTCGTTTTTCATCTAGTTAACCCCTTCGCGCCTAATGGTAAACCAAATCTTAATGCCCAAGCCCAATTTTGCAACTTTGACATGTGTTCGTAATTCCGTACATATCATCACAACTACTTTTGTGCATCCAGGTGGATTATACCTTGTTTTTTTCAGGACAAATTGGTGGTAAATGGTAATGGATATCTCCCGATTTTTTTTTTATTATCTAAGGAAAAAAACTGTCCCAAAATAGTAAAAAACAAAACATTTTTTTTTTTATTTAACTGTATATTTCTAGCTACTACCATAACCTACCACCAATAACAATAATAAATGGTCCTACTCCTTATGATCGCAGCAATAAACACATATGTGTATGTTAGTTGTTTGTACCCATAGTACAGCCCAGAAACAATAGTGCACATTTTGCTTTCTTTCTTTTTCTTATCCTACCTAAAACACACCGACACAAATATTAACCGATTGCCGACCAGCTGCTGTCATCATACTGGGGCTGGTTGGCACGAACCGTTGTAGCTGTACGTCGGTCCCTTTAAGCGGGATAGCAGGCGCGCGCTGCTGCGCGTGGCCGGCGGTCGCGATGAACGCCAACCGCGAGACCCAGAACAGAGATGCGTGTATGTAAACACACAAATCCCTTTTCTGAGAGGAGAGACAGATCGTGAGTTACTACTAGCTAGGAACAACGATCTGTCATTTCCTCCAGTCATTCCCCTCCCCCTACAGTTAGAACACAGTTAACCCCTTGATCGCCCCCTACCATTAACCCTTTCCCTGCCAGTGACATTCACACAGTAATCAGTGCATTTTTATAGCACTGATCGCTGTATAATTGTCAATGGTCCCAAAAATGTGTCAAAAGTGTCCGATCTGTCCGCCATAATGTCGCAGTCCTAAAAAAAAAAAAAATGCCATAAATCTATCCCCCATTTTGTAGACGCTATAACTTTTGCGCAAATATACGCTTATTGCAATTTTTATTACCAAAAATATGTACAATTAGCTTGTTTTAAAAAAATTGGGGATATTATAACAAAAAGTACAAAATATTGTTTTGTTTTTTTCAAAATTGTCGCTCTTTTTTTGTTTATAGCGCAAAAAATATAAAAACGCAGAGATGATCAAATACCACCAAAAGAAAGCTCTATTTGTGGGAAAAAAAGGACGTCAATTTGTTTGGGTACAGCATCGCACGACTGCGCAATTGTCAGTTAAAGCGACGCCGAACCGTATCGCAAAAAATGGCCTCGTCATTGAGCAGCCAAATCTTCTGGGGCTGAAGTGGTTAAAAAAAAAAAAAAATACTGACCCTGACCCAAACACTAACCCTGGGGCTGACTTAGATCAAACCTTAATCTAGGTATTAAAAAAAAAAAAAAAAGTTTTTAAATTTTGTTTTTCTTCTCTCTCTCCAAGGACAGAGAAAGATACAATACATTGGTCTGGTCCATTCACAGAGACAGAAGACACGGGAGCAGGCTTCGTAGTGACTGATCAATCAAAAGCCAATCAGAGGCTATCACAGCGATCAGGTGACCCAGAATCGACCGTTCCGGGTCCTGATCTATAGAAGGGGGCACGGGGCTCTCATGCGGGCTCTCCCAGCACAATCACAAAAGGAGAAACACAAATATGTGGCCCCAAAGGAAAACCACGCAGTCCAGTGCTGAATATTTGCATATGGTCGACGTGAAGGGATTAATGGGCACAAATTGAAAATCGGTTGTGACATTTGAGCCAAAAAAAAAAAAATCAAAAAGGAAAAGTTTGGAAATCTGCTGAACAAATTGAAAGTTTAATGCGTTTCTCGCCCGTTAAAAATTGAACGGTCGGTACTGCGCATATGTGACCCAGAAGCAAAAAACAAACAAGAAACTGATTCATTTATGTCCACTGAATGAATTTGTTGGAAATTCAGTCATTAAATGATGGCAATATTGTTTGTTTTCAGTGTGTGTTAGTTTTTTCGAAAACATATTCGATTTTTCGACTAGTGTATGGCTAGCAAAAAGGTGAATTGCTTCCCAA
Source organism: Lithobates clamitans (assembly GCA_037952925.1). Taxonomy (NCBI): domain Eukaryota; kingdom Metazoa; phylum Chordata; class Amphibia; order Anura; family Ranidae; genus Lithobates; species Lithobates clamitans. The sequence goes on along the minus strand of JBBGZY010000052.1, from coordinate 38,796 downwards.
TACCTGCTGCTACAAAGGTGAGTGAGGGCTTGTTTTAACCACTTGAAGACCAGGCTTTTTCTGGCACTTTTTGTTCACAAGTTTAAATCAGTATTTTTTGCTAGAAAATTACTTAGAACCCCCAAACATTATACATTTTTTTTAGCAGAGACTCTAGGGAATAAAATGGAAATCTTTGCAATTTTTTATGTCACACGGTATTTGCGCAGTGGTTTTTCAAAAACACAATTTTTTGGGAAAAAATACATTTTAATGAAATAAACAAAACAATATATACCCCATTTTTTTTGTATAATGTGAAAGATGATGTTACGCTGAGTAGATAGATAATGAACATGTCACACTTTAAAATTGCGTACGCTTGTGGAATGGTGACAATTCATGGTACTTAATCTCCATAGGCAATGTTTTAAACGCCTTTACAGGTTACCTGTTTAGGAGGTACAGAAGAGTTCTAGCACTAGAATGATTGCGCTCGCTCTAACATTCGCGCCGATACCTCACATGTGTGGTACGAACACTGCTTGCATATTCGTGCGTGACTTACGTATGCGTTCGCTTCTGCGTGTGAGCACGTAGGAATGAGGGGGGGGGGGCGCGCTTTTAAATTTTTTTTCTTATTTTTTACACTGTCCCTTTAATCATTTATTTTTAATCACTTTTATTCCTATTACAAGGAATGTAAACATCCCTCGCAATAGAAATAAGGATGACAGGTCCTCTTTATGAAGAGATCACGGGTCAAAAAGACCCCAGATCTCTTCTTTACCTTTCAAAGCAAAAGATCAAAAAAAAAATAAAAAATATTACTTCCACCCTGAACCAGAAGTGATGTCGTACCGGTCCTTCAAGGCCATAGAGGCGATTAAAGCGGATCTACTCTTTGATTGCCTCTGTGATCAGGGGGCCGCACCGTCGGATCCTTTCTCGGGTGAGCCGGTGGAAATGGTAAGCCCGTGAAACACGGCCAAGCGGTGGACGTCCCCTCCCGTCGGTTCTGAATGTGTTCCAGTGGCTCACGATGCGCTCTAAATGCTTTCAAAAGAAAGCCAGCCGCTGGCTAAAAAAAAACAATACTAGGGTTATGGCCGATATCTTTAGCCATAATCCCGGTAAACCACTTACAAACAGCAACGTATATATAAAGCTCTAATGAGGAAAAGTGCTGGGCCTGCATCCCTTTAGATGCGATTTCCTATTTGGAGTATCCTGATTATTATTATTATTATAATACAGGATTTATATAGCGCCAACAGTTTACGCAGCGCTTTACAATATAAAAGGGAGACAATACAATAAAATACAAGAAGATTGAGAGGGTCCTGTTCAGAAGAGCTTGCAATCTAATAGGGTGGGACAGGTGGTACAAAAGGTTGTAACTGTGGGGAATGAGCTGATGGAAGTGGTAGAAGATTAGATGGAGGCATGATAGGCTTATCTGAAGAGATGAGTTTTCAGGGATTGCCTAAATGCAGCCAGAGAAGGGGATAGCCGGACAGGTTGAGGTAGAGAGATTCAGAGGATGGGAGAGGATCTGGAGAAATTCTGGAGACGAGCATGAGAGGAGAAGACAAGGGAGCTTGAGAGTAGGAGGTCTTGAGAGGAGCGGAGAGGCTGGTTTGGGTGATATTTGGAGACAAGATTGGTGATGTAGCTCGGGGCAGAATTGTGAATGGCTGTGTATGTCATTTTTATGACATTTTTGTTGCAGGGGATGCCTAAAATCTAACTTGCATCTTAGTGCAGACTTCTAGGAAAATCAGGGAGCCAATCATACAAGCAGGAAATTACATATCTGTGGGGCGTTCTGTATACCCTCTGTGTACAGAACACCTCCAGAGAGCCATTTTGCATTGCATTTCAGTGAAAATTACAGCAGCTGCAGATTGAAAAGGAAATGTAATTTTTAATAACATTCAATTACAATATGACTTGTGTCGCAATCGTATATGCTATATTTTTTTTTTGCAATTTTTATTTTCCCACAAAAGTGGAGTTACCTTTTAAATCATATTTACTGCTTGTTAAGAAAAAGTACATTTCCATAGCCACAGGTTCACTTGAATACAATAAAGATTTAGTGTTAGATATACATATAACAAGACAATGCTTAAAACCATTTATACCCCCTGGGACTTCTGAAAAAACTCCACAAATCTTAAAGCTGAACCATAAATACACCTCTGGCAGGTAGAAAAGTTCAGATTTTCGGAATGGTTCAATTGTTTTGTAATTCCGATCCGCTTTTTTTTTATTCAGGCACTCCTGCCAGACAGAAGGGTCAGGTTCCTGATCTCCACTGCAGTATTACAGCTTGGTCATAACACACCCCCAGCCTGCTGGTTGGACAGTTTAACAACAGTAATGCAGTGACAAGTGAACATTTCTTTGTTCCTGCTCTCTCTTCCTGTGAGATGTTTACAGTCAGCCCATTTACATAAAACACCGCCTCTGGCGAGTATCCTCGGGCATGTTTTTGGCGCGCCCCTCGTTGGACAATGAGCCTTTCCTCCGTTTCAGTGGCTCTTTTTCAAGACGGACCCCTTTACTAACCATAGTGCCAGCTCATGCACTTCCGATTACCCCGGTTCACCATCATATCTAGTATACTTGGCAACTCTTTTGAGAGCACTATGCACATACCCTGTTTCCCCGAAAATAAGACCTAGCGTGATTGTCAGTGATGGCTGCAATATAAGCCCAACCCCCCAAATAAGCCCTACCCTGTGTCCCTGAAAATAAGCCCTAGCCTGAAAATAAGACCTACAAAGACTTTAACTAGGGCTTATTTGGGGGGTAGGGCTTATATTGCAGCCATCACCAACAATCACGCTAGGTCTATTATGAGTGGTGTTGCTTGTTGTCGATGGGCGAAGTACTAAGTTTACATTGTTTCTGTATACTTTTGACAAGCGACGAGAGTCGCTTTATTTTTGCTGGATAAAGATCACAATAAAAAAAAAAGCTTTGTTGGCTCGCTATGCTGGCCCTCACACTCTGATTGCTGCTGTGCAGGGGACTACAGGAGGCCAGTATCAAGACACAATTAGGTACAAATGTCAGTTGCATTTTATAATACAGTACATTTGAGGATTTTTTAATGAATACCTGTAAATTATTTTTTTCTCATGCAGAAACTGGAGGCCAAGAATCACACAGGCGGAATAAAATCTGCCAAAAGAATGATGATAGGCATGTCAAGCATGACAGTCATGTGACACAAGTCGCCCTGCCCTCTGCACCCCACCCCCAAAACACACCTGGTTGCTGGCTGTGAGAAAACGTTGGCATGTATGTGCATCATCAGGTCCCCACCAGGCATGTATTCCATCACAAAGCAGGTGTGTTCTGGAGTCTGGAAGCAGGCAAACAAGTTCACCAGGAAGGGGTGTCCAGAAGAATTTACCACCTCGAAGATGCGCTTCTCACACTGCAGACTGCAATGGAAAAAAAATATAGCAATAAGGGGGACAAAAGACTGAAAACTTCTGCCTAACTTCTGGAGGATGGATATGTTTTCCAAAGCCATCTGTCACATGAGCATTTTAACTCTTCCATGTATGCTGGGTAAATGAAAACTGATTGGTTGCTATGGACAACAAGTTTTTAATGTGAGCCTGATGTATATTGCTGGTTACCTATGTTCCTGCTGAGATGGCTGCACTGGCACCTTTCTCCCAGGCCTCCAATCATCTCCTCTGCCACAGCTCGGAGCTCCTCTTTCCCATGAACCACAATTCCTCTTCTGAAGCAGCATCATCTGTACAGGTAGGTGCTCCTGCTCTTTCTGGAGTTTCTCCTTCCCTCCTGGGCTCTGAGCTTCTCCGTCTCTGCTTACTGTCCTGCAGCCTTCGCCTTTTTGACTTGACCTCCCACCAATGCTTGTATTACCACATGCATTTTTGTGCTTTCACACAGGAAGCCCACTTACTGCACAATAGCAGTGCACCACAACACTATAGTGCAGGTAACGTTTTGTACATTGTTAAAACCATTTACAAATTGGATAAACATGATACATTTGTACCCCAAAACAAAATGCATGTGTTATAGCGAAGTTTTATCGGTCATAATTCAGGTGCATAAACGATCATCATTGGTGGTTTCAACATGTTTCGCTCTTGCGCTTCATCAGGAAACTACTTATGAAACTGTACCAAAAATAAAATTTACATATAATATAATAATTATTATATCTATTTTATGTACATTTTCCTAAAACGGTCAATGATATGCACAGGAATTATGACAGATGACAAAACTTTCATATAAACGCACTACATGCATTTGCTTTGGGGTTCAAATGTATCATGTTTATCCAATTGTCATTGGTTTTAACAATGTCTCAGTTGTACATTCAACCGCATGTAATAAAAGTGCTTGTATGTAATACATGTTATTTGTGTTGTAAATTTTCACACCTAAAAAGTCCCATTTATTATTGTTGTTGTTTGTGTGTTAATAACAGTCACATTCATATTAGACAAATGTTAGATTATATAGATTCTGTTTCTTTATAAAACAACCAAAACATATGTCCCCCTCTGCTTATATTAGAATGGACTAGAACTTGAACCTTTCAAACTCGTCTCGGCTTACGATATCACGCTTTTTCAGTGCTTTGATCGCATACAGCTTTTCAGTTTCCTTATATTCAGCCAAAAGGACCTTTAAAAAAGTAAAAAATAAAATGAATTAAAAACCTTTCCCTGATGTGTGGAGTAAATTTAGAACTATGTAAATGAATATGAAAACGATGAGAAGTACACGTAAAACAAGACTAACGCAATGCAAAAATATCCTGCTTTGCATGATCTGTTTACATAAAATGTACCTTCCCAAAGTGCCCCCTTCCCAGCACTGAAATACAGGTGAAGTCATCCAGGCTGAGGACATGTTTTCTGTAAAAATAAGAATATTTGTGATATTACAGAGCAAGTAACAGAAACAATTAGTGAGCAACTAATGCTATCTATCAAACACATCAACTGTGCTAACGCTAGAAAATGTACTGAATAAGAATTAAACTGATTACTCTAATCCTGTGCAAGCAGAATACAGAGAAGACCTCACAGGTTCACAGTGAGATACTGAAGCCTTTGCTGTGTACCTCTTCTCTCAGTTTTCTGGATTATCAATCACATTCATAAATGTCAATCACTGAGCGAATATCTGAGTGGCAGTAGATTACAGCAACATGGTGCACTGAGCTGCCCAGGAACACTGAACCCCCACGACTGCATGTATTTAAAACCCAACATCCACCAAATCACATAGTAGAATTTACAGTAATTCTAAGGCCCTTTTACATGGGTGCCTCCGTGGGTGGGATCGCTCTGCTGATCGCCGCTAAGCAGGCGGATGACAGGTCCGTCTCTGCTCACTGTGCACAGTCCCGCTCTCCTCTATGGGGAAATCGGGTGAAAACAGACAGCCTGTCCGTTTTCATCTGATCCGCCAGACGAATGGAAAATAGGACCACCATCCATCTGGATTTTGTGGACAAGATCGCATTGGATAGCGGCAGATGTCAGCGGACATGTCACCGCTGACATCCGCCCCTCCATAGGAAAGACTGGAGGGTCCAATCAGGTACGCCTGAAAAACCGGCAGGCGGACCTGATCAGACAGCCCGTGTAAAAGGGCCCTAAAAAGATTTTTTTTTTAATAACAAACATGCAATGGTTTTGTACAGAGCAGCCCCGATCCTCTTTTTTGGGAACGCCCGCCGGCATTCCTGGCTTCTCCCCTCTGCTGAGTTCCCCTAATAGTAAGCCTCTTTCAATGGGGGCACTCAAGCAGGCTCGCTCCTGAGCCACACTCCGTGTGCCCATTCACACATGGAGTGTGGCTCAGCCCTGCTCTCTCCTCATTGGCTCACTGTCTGTGATGGGGGCTCAGGTGAGTATAAGAGGGGGCTGAGGGGGAGCTGCACCCAGAGGGTATTTTACCTTAATGCATTAAGGTAAAAAAACCTTGAGCCTTTAAAGCCACCTTAATATCACTGTAACACTAATTACCCCCTTAGCCCCACTCATATCTTTTTCCTCACATTTAAACACCTCAACAAAATACTTAGAACCAGGTCAAACAGGCACATTCCCTGGCTGTAGGTCCTACCATACAGCTGACCACTGTGCTTGGCGTACTCCTTTCACCAGCAGATGTTGCAGTCTAAAAACGAAAAAAGGTGGAGCACCCAAAAACTGATAATGGCGCCATCAGACAAACAGGCCATACCCATGTCAGCATGAGGTTTCCCCAGTGCAAATAACTCTGTAGGGGAACTCTGTGCATGTTTTCTTCAAATGAAAAGAGAAATGACCTGGGATGTATTAATAGAGACCTGTACTTAAAGGAATGGATGGTCAATGCTAATCCCTTTCGGGAAATGCTAGTTTTCCTGGCAAGTTTCAGCATTAGTATTCAAAGCGCATGCAAAGCAAGAAAACAAAACTGAATCCAGATCTGCATACTTGTTCCAAGGTAGTTTTCTCTAGTATTGAAGCCACTGGGTCATACTGACAGCCTAGGAACTAGTATTTAAAGAAGTAAAAGAATGGCAGAACCCATACTTCTGCAGCGTCGGTTTATTTTCTGAACCCAGAATTTTTTGTGTATTCTTGAGGTGTAAGGGTAGTCTCGCAGGCCATTACCTCTTAAGGATGGTAAAGTAGAGGAAATATCTCCAGCTGTATCCCCATCATACGTGCATTAAGCTTACCTGTGAAGTTTTGGGAGTTCCGAAGTGGCCTGGATGTTACTCTCCTCAGAATAAATGCGCTTCACAGACTGAAACAGAGCAAAGGGCATTAAAAAGGACAGTTTGTGGCTCATCAATGGATACAAATGCATACACAGCTGACCTTATAGGTACAGAGGGAAGGAGACGTGTCTGAACTTCACAGTCATTCTTCTAGCCCAGACATGTCAGAATAGTGTTTGTGGGCTGCATGTGGCCCTCTCGCTCATGATCAGTAGTTCAAAAATTTAAACGTAACTTAGACCCTAAGCTTTTTTCTACTTGATAGAAGCTACATGTGGAGCATTGCACAGTCATTAGCAATTAATCCCTACGAAATTCTACTTGTGTACCTCACTCCATAGGATGTCATGAGTTTTATATGTGTGGCGATTGACTACTACTACTGCTACTACTGAATAACTGCTATAGCATCTTCTGTGAGTTTATCAGGCTTCTTACCCAGGCCAGGAACAGAGAACAGAGGAGACTTGGCAGACCTATACCTAAGCTGTTTACGCTAAAGCAGTTGGGTGCTATTGCCTTCAGTGGCATCTTTGATAATCGTATTAAGGGTGTGAGAAGACATCCCTCGAAGATCATGCAGATCAGGTGTTTCTTGGACACAGGGTCTGCAGACCAGCACTTTAACCAGAGTATCTCTGCATGTGTGTTGGCAAAGACCACCATGGGAGACAAGCAGAGATGCTTTCAGTGGGCCATTGCAGCTGAAGTGGAAAGCTCCAGCTCTTTGTGCCACATGCTCTATCAGCCAATGATCCACTGCCACAGTGGATTGAGATCACTTTTAGGGGTTTTTAACCATTCTGCCATGGTATGACAAATGTCTGCGGATGCCAGCTAGGACTGAGTTTTAAAGAGAGTTTCTAATTGCTGATCGGTAGGATCCTTAAGTACAGGAAGGCTCTCCACTACCCTTGTGGTTTCCTTGTTAAGGCGGGCCACTGACGGATCTACACTGAGGGTACAGGAACTCTAAAAGACCCGATACTGGAGATAGCAGGCTTATCCTCCAGTTTCAAAGCAGTGAACACTTCAGTAAGAGCCAGGATTAATTATGTCTAAAGGCTTCAACTCCTCATGAATAATGTCATCAGAGTTTGGAGTGACTCAATCAGATATAGTCACTGTGACTGATGGCTCAGAACCAACCAGGACTGCGGACAGATCAGCCAAAGAAACTGCAAGTTAAGGTACAGGAGCAAAACTAAATCCTTTGCAGGCACAGCCAAGCTCAAACTGGGTACACTGGGCCACAAAGTTAGCTGTGACTGTAGTAAAGACCCCAGCTGACAAGGCAGGGGACTCAGCCCCATCCAGCTATGGAGGACTCTGATGATTAGTTAAACTCAGTGAGCAGGTTGCAGGTTGAAGACGTCAGTATCTTCAAAAAAGCACAGATCAAAGGTCCCCAGAGCCTTAGTGGAGTGAGTCTTGATTAAAGAAATATCCTGAAAACTGAAGAAAAAAAGTGCTAGCAAGAATTAGGCTATTCTTCATAGCAGAACTGAACAAGGCAGCCAACTTCCCAGAATACTATCATAAATCTAGGGCATCAGCTGTATAAATCAGAAGGTGAAGGATTTCCAGTGTTCATCAAAGGACAAAAATGAAAATTAGATTTTTACACTTGCCGTAAAAACCCTTCTCTTGAGGGACACAGGAATTAAGATTCCGTTTAGTTATACTGGCAGGATTGGACACTGGCAAACAAAAAAATTCAAAGTCATCCCCAGTATAACCTCTCTTCTACCCAGCATGCCTGTTTGTAGCAAGCAGTACCAAAAGCATGTACAGGAACACAGGGGGCTGGGACCGGCATCTCCCAATAAACTCCTAAGAAAAGAATTTTAAAGCGAACACAAAACCCCCATTTTTATTCTCCTCCATTGAAAGACACAAAAATTCAGATGCTGTCAGGATGTCCAAAAGTGGTTCAACTAAGAAGTGGAAAAGCAGCAACAATTTGCTAAGAGGCCCAAGGGGAAAACTAAGAACTGCCTGCTGCCCAGAAGCCGTCTGCAGGACAAAATCTGGACTGGATGTGGCCAAGCTCGATGCAAATAGGGAAAACTACCAACACAACCAAAAGGTAGGACACCGAGAATCAACCCAATGCTTTAGGATCTACAAACTTTAGAAGAACATGTCACAGAAAGGTACTTAAGATCAAACAGGTCTAGAAGGTCTATATGAAAGACCCATGCCCTTTACACCCTGATCCTCTAAAACCAAAAGGGATGTAAACTCCATGACCAAAAAGGTTGTCTGGCCAGCCACCAACCTTGGCAGATTTTTTTTATTTATTTAATAACTGGTTAGACAAAGCTGGGAAAAAAAAAAAAAAGACGCCCATCCTTCTAGGGCACTAGTAAAAAAAATGTCCAAGTGTTAACCACGTGGGTCTCCAGAGCTTTGGGTGGAATAAAACACCTCCAGACCTAGGTCCTTTTTTTACCTGTTTACTTTTTATTTCAGTTGATTGCTAGGGGATTTACCTCTCTTTTACACACTCTGCTGTAAGAGCCTGCTGCTGGGTGAAAAGACCGACAAAACACAAAAAGGTATCAGAGCTGCCTGTTTGTTTTGTGGAACTTTCTTAGGAAAAGAATGTTCTAAGCTCGTTTGATCATTTCCCTAATCATCAGTGGGCCAAATTGACATTTGTTTTGAATTGTAATGATGGGAATATTTAAAGAACAAGAAAAATTTTCTCGAACTAGTTAATTACAGTGTATGTGGGTTTTGTTCGGTAAAGTCAATTTATTCCAAAATCAAATGTTACAAGAAAACCATTTTTTCAATGACATTTGAATGTTCTGAGAATTTCTGTAAGACTAATTCCTAAAAATTTTCATTCAAAATTGTATCTATGGCCAGCTTTAACCTATGCTGAATTTCAAATCTTCAAACTCAGCTGCAGGACTGCATACACCATAATGTGCAAGACTGTATACTCAGAGTGCCAATGAATCCCAGCCCCTGGTTCATTTGTAAATCCTGACTTGTTAGTTTAGGTAATGCAGGCATACTACCTCCCTCTTTCTGCAATGAAGTATATGGTGCCTGAGCAAGTACTGCCATATGAGGCTCCGATTACTCTAACTTTCAGAAACCCAGCCTTTGCATGGCCTCTTCTTCAGTGGTATGAAAAAAGTACAGTGACCAGTATGAAAAAGCCAAATCATGATCCGGCAGTTCATATCATGGACTCTCCTGTGCGATGTTCGTTCAGAAATTTGAACACGAGCAGATGCTTACTTTTAAAGGCCAGATATAAGATACAATGCACTTTATGTAAAGGAATAATAATAAAAAAAAATGTAAAAAAAATAAACACAATAAAAGCCATGCTGATGCTTCTACCTGTTTATGCATATTCTGAAACTGTGATTTAGACATTACTGAAGGCAATTATCTTTTTTTCACAAGGTGCTGAGCTAAGAGAAATATGGACACACCCATTGCTGATAACCTTTCGAAAATGCCAGTTGCTTGGCTCTTGTACCCAACCTCTGCGTTCAAAACTTTGGGCCTCTCACTCAGAACATGCATGTGGCAAGTAATGTCTGAGCTCCTTATAAGAATGTTTTTGTCCAGGTAAGTGACTCAAAGTACTGAAAACAGCCAGCCAGGCAATTAATATTTTCAGAACAAGATAACCAAATGGGAGCCCACATTTATTTCTCATTAAAGGTGTTTAATAATGATGGTGTCAGTGACACTACTCACCTTTGCTGGAAGCTTGGGTGAAGAGTCCATAGGTGCCCCTACCTTTTCTGACTCCAGCGGTAAGTAGATTCGGGGAGGTTTGGGTGGAGGCTTGAAGGAGGATTCATCGGTGAATACTAACTTTTTTATGGGAATATTACTGAAAGGGAACAAAAAAGGTATTTAGGAGCAAGAGACAAAAAAAAAGTCCTTTCACCATTGTCTAGTGCATCTTACCAGTCCCACCATCCTAATCTGGCTCAGCACCAACCAGCAAGAGAGTACAGCGGGGTAGATATCTCTGCTGGAGTCTGCAGCCAATAGAAAGCCAGATGATTTTGTCAGGCTCCTTATGAAGGGTTCAAATGAATGCAGAAGGAATTAAAGGCGATGTATAGCAAACTCGGTACATATTTTTCTCTTTTTGTGGCATAAAGAAGGAGCCTTGGATGGATATGCGGTCATCTCTGATGTATATGCTAAGTGTTATCTGTATTGTTACCTTGTGATGAAAAGAAAATATTGGAAAAAAAAAAAAAAAGCTTAAAGAAGGGATCCAACAACAAGTACCAAAAGCTTGTATCTTTAAAAACGTAATTTAGCCAAAGGGTAGTAGAAGCTCCAAACTTTGTGCATTATGATTACAAAACGAAATATTATGTATTTTCATATGCAGCCAGCAGGGGGAGCTCTCAGATCCCTTTTATGTGTTTTGTAGTCTCTGCTTGATTTCTGTTGTAAAAAGTCTGCTTACAGAGCCTAATAGCTCAAGCTCAAATGTAAATGATTTTAAGTTATGACTTCTCCCACTTTCATATGTGAGGTTTCAATCAGAGACAGAGTCCCTGAAAGGAAACAAACAACTTTTGCTGTGATCTCCCTTTAGAAAACCCACACAATGCTCTTTGAGTGTCATGAGTGCCCCCAGCATTAATGGCTTACTCAGGGGGCACGGTTGAGTAATGAAGAGGGAAGCGTGTCACTGCTGGAGACATGGACCTATGCGCTCTACGTGAGTGCAGTGGCCATGATCTCCAGTGTGGTGCCAGCAGAGGGCAGCTTAGTACAGGTAAACATTAGGACAAAAAATAAATAATGTAATTTTTTTTATGCAACCTGATTGCATAAAAATTTAAATTAAAATCTTTATTAGGTACACCTGTTTAATTGCTTGGTAACACAAATTGCTAATCGGCCAAATTACATGGCAGCAACTCAATGCATTTATGCATCTAGACGTGGTGAAGAGGACTTGCTGAAGTTCAAACCAAGCATCAGAATGGGGAAGAAAGGGGAATAAAATGACTTTTAACGTGGCATGGTTGTTGGTGCCAAACAGGCTGGTCTGAGTATTTCAAAAACTACTAATCTAATGGGATTTTCACGCACAACCATCTCTAGGGTTTACAGAGAATGGTCCGAACAAGAAAAAATATCCAGAGAGTGGCAGTTGTGTGGATGAAAATATCTTGTTGATGTCAGGAGAATGGGCAGACTGGTTTGAGATGATACAAAGGCAGGAGTAACTCAAATACCCACTCATTACAACCAAGGTATGCAGAATACCATCTCTGAATGCACAATACATTGAACCTTGAAGCAGAAGGGCTAGAGCAGCAGACGACCACACCGGATGCCACTCCTGTCAGATAAGAACAGGAAACAGGCTACAATTCACACAGGATCACCAATATTTGACAATAGATGATTGCAAAAACATTGCGTGGTCTGACGAGTCTCGATTTCAGCTGTGAAATTCAGAATGTAGGGTCAGAATTTGGTGTAAAGAACATGAAAGTATGGATCCATCCTGCCTTGTATCAATGGTTCAGGCTGGTGGTGGTGTGGGGAAAATTTTCTTGGCACACTTTGGGCCCCTTAGTACCAATTGAGCATCGTTTAAACACCACGGCCTACCAGAGTATTGTTGCTGACCATGTCCATCCCTTTATGACTACAGTGTACCCATCTTCTGATGGCTCCCTCCAGCAGGATAATGCACCATGTCACAAAGCTCAAATCATCTCACCACTGGACAATGAGGTCTCTGTATTCCAATGGCCTCCACACTCACCAGATCTCATCCAATAGAGCACCTTTGAGATGTGTTTGAACAGGAGAATCGCATTGAGGATGTGCAGCCGACAAATCTGCAGCAACTGTGTGATGTTATCATGTCAATATGGAAAATCTCTGAGGAATGTTTCCAACACCTTGTTGAATCTATGCCATGAAGAATGAAGGCAAAAAGGGGGTCCAACCCAGTGCTAGCATGGTGTACCTAATAAAGTGGCTGGTGAGTGTATACGCTTTGGAAAAGCACTTGATCAGTAGATCCATATAAAATAGGCTTAAGTTATATCTATATCTTTTTCATCCTAATAAAACCACGGCACCGCCTCCTGAGTCAACCTATTTTTCGTTGAAGCTACTATCACAATAAAAAGGACAAAACAAGGAGGTCTCAGTGGCAGGGGGCAACTTTTACTGGGATGAGGGATTTCTTCAATTTAGTTCCAAACAATTTTATTGGATAGCAAAGAGACATAGGGGGTTATTTACGAAAGGCAAATCCACTTTGCACTGCAAGTGCACTTGGAAGTGCAGTCACTCTAAATCTAAGGGGAAGATCTGAAATGAGGGGAAGCTCTGCCGATTTTATAATCCAATCATGTGCAAGCTAAAATGCTGTTTTTTTCTTTTCCTTACATGTCCCCCTCGGATCTACAGCGACTGCAATTCCAAGTGCACTTTCAGTGCAAAGTGGATTTTCCTTTAGTAAATAACCCCCATAGTAACAGAACAAAACAAAACATGCCACAACATTATGAAGCATTTCAAGGCTACCTTCAGATTAAGTGAACAAAAGAAGCTGATACATAGTTTGTTAACACCGTGGCACATGTTCGTAAAATGGAAAATATTAGTAAATCTGAAAAAGCCCATGCTCAAATAATAGGGTGCCTAACAGTCAATATAAATGCTTAGCTGGTAGAAGGGGACATGCTTCTACGCCAAGTTTATGTGAAGGCATGATGTATGCAAACATGAAATACAGTACAATACTTTGAGGAACTGAACCCCTGTCACTTATACTGGTTAGTATAATATGCCTTGTAGGAAGAGTGCCCACGGGAACCAAGTACAAAGCAAAAAAGTGGCAACAGATCCCGGGAATAAAAAAAAAAACACACAACATGGGAGGGGAGAGGCAAGGGATTTCTCCAATTTAGATAAAAAAAACAACAAACAAAAAAAAACATCCACTGGTTAAAGTACACTGGGAACCTACCCTTGGTTTGCAGAATTTGCATGAATCTCTGTAGGGGTGGAGACAGGAAGGGGTGGGCTTAGTGTCGATATGGTGCCGCATGGCGGTAGAATGCTCATCATTAGGCGGCCCCATGTAGCAAAGTTGATGTTCATTTGGGTGGCACGAAGGAAATCCTTTCCTAGAAAAACAAGGAGGATAAAATTACTGCTTCAGCTTTGAAGGGCAACTCTGATCAACATTGCTGGAAATGTCCAATTCCCGTGAAACTTATAATATTTGTAACTTACAGTGTTTGTAAAACTAATTTTTTTTTTTTAATTAAAATAATAAACGTGATACCTACCTGCTCTGTGCAATGGTATTGCACAGAGGGGCCCCAAGCCTCTTCCCTCCCCTGCCCCCTTGCTCACAGGATTTGACTGACAGCAGAAGGAGCCAATGGCTCCAGCTGTTGCTTCTGTGAGCAGAGGGAGGGGAGAGAGCTGCTGCAGGTTGGCACAGCGCTGGATAGAGATCAGGCTCAAGTAAATATACAGGGAGGGGGAGGGGGTGGTACAAGTAATGTGACATTTTTTTTATACTAATGCAAAGAATGCATTAAAGTAAAACAAGTCCAGCCTTTAGAACCACTTTATAAAGGTAACTTCACTATTGTTGAGAAAAGAAAACAATCCCCTCTAAGTGATCAATGTATATTGCAGGGATTTTACCAAACGTTATAGCAGACGCCTGCTTTTTTCTGTTTTGGGGTGTACATTTTGCGCACCTTTAGAAGTATTTAACCCTTGTTGAGTATCTCACGAAAGCTTAAATTCCTATTGCAGGCGCTGCCTAAAATTTGACTTCAGTCAAAATCAGTGAGCCCACTCACACAAGTGGGAAATGACAGTTCTGGGGGCGTTACGAACATCAATAGTGTACAGAACGCCTCCAGGTTGCATTTTACAGAAAATTTGCAAATTGAAAAGGAAATGTCATTTTTATTAACAAAAAACTACAATGTGGCTTGTGTAGCAATCGTATATGCCAATTGTTTAATTGCAATATATATCTTTTTTTTTATGAACGGAGTTACCCTTCAAAGAACACAACTTATGTCCCCAAATCTCTACTCCTACAGGGTAAACGACAGGGTGGCTTGGGAGTTCCTAACTTCTTTAAATATTACCAAGCGGCCCAACTGACACTTTACCATGCTACTGCTGAAGTGCTCTTGTGGGTGGGTTTGGAAGCTGTAGATTTAATCCTGGTATTTGTTTCCAATATCCTCTGGGCACACCGTAAGGATCGAGGGTCTATAACTAATCCCGTCACACAACACTCTCTCTCTTTCTTTGGGATAAATTGAAGGGGCCCTTTAAGCCAATATCTTCTCATTGCCCATTAGTCTCCTTTAAACATCCAGCTTTCTACCCTGCCTATTCTGATCCGGCTTAATTTCGGTTGTGGCACTCTGGGCTTATTGCATCTACTTGACTTGACCACCGACTCTGGCCTAAAACCTTTTCCTGTTCTCCAGGAACAAGCCATCCTTTCCTCACGGGAATGCTTCTGCTACCTCCAGATTTCTCATTTATTTCCTATGTATACTGGTACCTGTTCATCCCTTACTAGCTTGTCCCTCTTTTGAGGGTATTTGTAATTCCAAAACACATTAAACTTTAATTTCATCTTAACCCACCTCCCCCAACAGTACCTTCCTAGGCTTTCAAATGGGCCTCTGACTTTGGGGTACAGTTGGTGCGAGAGGATTGGGATGACATTTGGGCAGCGACTAAACCCTCATCACAAAATATACTGGCAGTGGAGACCAACTATAAGGTCTTACTCTGATGGTATTTGGTCCCGGCAAGAATTTAAAAATTTCTACCATAGCAAGGGCCTGGAAGACCACGACTACTACTGTATACTTGAGATCAAAAATAGAATGACCCAACCTACGATTCATAGCAAAATGGAGGCCGCAATACTAGAAAAGCACCGTAAAGTCTGGGTGGACCACTTTCTACCACCTGGTTTTGAATCCTCGAACCCTGACGCTTGAGGCCTAGTCAGGGTTACTGACTGTGTCCACGGTCTGGCTCAAGTGGCTGACCTCCCTTTTCCTTTTCTTTCTCTGAACTGTGATAGACCTCCAAGTTGGGATTTTTAGGGCAATTTGAAGAAAAATTGAGTTTTAATCAATTTTCATAAAAAAGATTTATAAACAAGTACCAATCATTTAAAGAATTGTAGAAAAGTGTTCAGCATATATACAAGTTCTACAATAATAAAAACACTGAATGATATATTGTGAATAATCCTGAAGTGGTATTTCCCAACTACTTGCTGTTCCACCATCAATATATTTCATATGGTAGTTGGTAGAGGGGATATCCAACGTATTTCGAAATGAGCATAAGCCAATAATCTTCTTCAGGGATTTATACCATTGTTAATTTTGTCAACTAAAACATTTTAGTCGACTAAATGAATACTATTTTAGTCGACTAAAATACGACTAAAACTAAAACAATTGAGATGACTAAAATTGGGACTAAAACTAAAATGGCATTTTAGTCAAAAGACTAAGACTAAAACTAAATTGAAATTTGACTTCAAAATTAACATTGGTCTGTAGTGCATGTTCATACCTCAATGCCATAAATAATAACATATGAGATTTTTCACTCCAGCAGTATATAATGAGTTTGGAAATTGTAGAGAAATTTTAACTAATGCATTACAATTTAATTACATCCATTAGATTTTAGACAACTAAAATGAGTTTTAATCAACTAAAATGTACTGGAGATTTTAGTCGACTAAAACGTAGTACATTTTTTTGTAGGACATTATTTCGACTAAATACGACTAAAACAATTGCAGAAGACTAAAATGGGACTAAAACTAAAATACCATTTTAGTCCTAAGACTAAGACTAAAACTAAATCGAAATTTGCTGCCAAAATTAACACCGATTTATACCACTTCTGAAATATAAAATATTTTCATTATAGAATCCATATATATGAATTACATATGTAACAATTCGGCATCTTAAGAATACATTGCAAGGACACTTATATTTATATATAATACATCATTGATGGAGACATTCTTTCAAACCAGGAGGGAAATGTGAATTATCTATATACATTGCCCTTCACATTGTACAGGACCGCTGGTTGCCATCCAAAAAGTATGGCACCAAGGAAAAGGGAATTGGAGGTATTCAGACTGCAACAAAAAAAAGAAAAAAAAAAAAAAAGGAAAAACATAAAGATAACCTAACTGGGAGATATGCATATCAACCCAATAGAGTGCTTAATCCATTCGGATAGCGGTTGTCCAGATGGAGCAAAGCAGTTAAAAATGTTTGCATAAAAGTTGGGAAATACTTACTGAAAAGAATCCCCCAAAGAACAAACCGTCCAAGTACAAAGCAGTCCTCATGAAACGTCTGACTTCCTGCCGCTTGCAAAGAGCACTACTCCGCTGACATACAACCACCAAAACTGCGTGGAAGAGAAAAATGGCGCCAGCTGCAGTCCCCGGCGTCTCCCTATATTGCGTATGCGCGTCTTACCGACGGTAAGTATGATGCACCATATTGACTTCATGCGTTGCCGCGTCATATCCGGTCTACCAGATGACAACATCTGGAGACCAGATTGGCGGCCGCATTGGAGACAAAAGCTTTCTCCAATATGGCCGCCAATCTGGTCTCCGGATGTTGTCATCCAGTAGACCGGATATGACGCGGCAACGCATGACGTCAATACAGTGCATCATAGGGCGGCACAGTGGTGTAGTGGTTAGCACTCTCGCCTAGCAGTAAGGTGGGTCACTGGTTCGAATCCCAACCATAACACTACCTGCCTGGAGTTTGCATGTTCTCCCTGTGTCTGCGTGGGTTTCCTCCGGGTACTCAGATTTCCTCCCTCACTCCAAAGACATGCTGGTAGGTTAATTGGATCCTGTCTAAAATTGTCCCTAGTATGTATGAATGTGAGTTAGGGACCTTAGATTGTAAGCTCCTTGAGGGTAGGGACTGATGTGAATGTACAATGTATATGTAAAGCGCTGCGTAAATTGACGGCGCTATATAAGTACCTGAAATAAATTAAATAAAATAAATCATACGTTGCATCGGTACGGTTCACTTGCGCAATATAGGGAGACGCCGGGGGACTGCAGCTGTCGCCATTCCTCTCTTCCACACAGTTTTGGTGGTTGTATGTCAGCGGAGTAGTGCTCTTTGCAAGCGGCAGGAAGTCAGACGTTTTATGAGGACTGCTTTGTACTTGGACGGTTTGTCCTTGGGGGATTCTTTTCAGTAAGTATTTCCCAACTTTAATGCAAACATTTTGAACTGCTTTGCTCCATCTGGACAACCGCTATCCGAATGGATTAAGCACTCAATTGGGTTGATGTGCATATCACCAAGTTTAGTTATCTTTACTTTTTCCTTTTTTTCTTTATGTTTGCAGTCTGAATACCTCCAATTCCCTTTCTTTGGTGTCATACATTTTGGATAGCATCCAGCTACAATGTACAATGTGAAAGGCAATGTATACAGATAATTTACATTTCCCTCCTGGTTTGAAGGAATGCCTATATCAATGATACATTCTATATAAATATAAGTGTCCTTGCAATGTATTCATACATATATGGATTCTATAATAAAAATATTTTATATTTCAGAAGTGGTATAAATCCCTGAAGATTATTGGCTTATGCTTATTTTCGAAACACGTTGAATATCCCCTCTACCAACTACCATCTGAAATATATTGATGGTGGAACTGCAAGTAGTTGGGATATACCACTTCAGGATTATTCACAATATATCATGCAATGTTTTTATTATTGTAGCACTTTGTTTATATGCTGAACACTTTTCTACAATTCTTTAAATGATTGGTACTTGTTTATAATAAATCTTTTTTATGAAAATCAATTAAAAAAAAAACGCAATAATTTTTCTTCAAACTGCCTTTAAAATCCCAACTTAGAGGTCTATCACTTTCTTACAATAAAGGGATGATGGCAATTACACATCTGGTAACATGAGTCTTTATATTATCCCTTTTCTCGTTCTTTCTCGTTATTTCTTTTATAAGCACTAGGGGTTCCCCCCCTCATTCTATTTTGTGCCTCACATACTGAATCACCTGACGGAATTATATTTCCAGTCTCATGGACTTTTGAAACATGTGTTTTCTGAGAACACGATCCTCCGTTCCCATTATATTTAGAACGATTTGTTCTCATATAACAAAGCATTGTTTTGTTTGTTCTCTTCTGTATAGCTGTGATGTTATCCATGAACTTTGTCTAGTATTTGTTATTACCAGTGCTCAAAATGCTACTAATGTTACGTACGCGACGCATTCTCTTCAATAAAAAATATTGCAAAAAATAAATAAAAGAATACAACTTAGGGAAAAAAGGTCAATTTTATAAGTAGTGTTAAGGAACAACTTTTTCAAGGCTAATAAAGTAAATCAGGTCTGGTATCAAGGTCTCAAAGTCCAGTTCATCGCATCCAGCATTGAGGGGAAAAAAAAAACCGCAACAGCAGAAAAGGCATAGCACACGTACCTTTCTGTTTGGGGAATATACGCTTCTGTCGCTGTACCTTGCCCCTCCTCTCGATCACAGGATTACAGAACATAATCTAAAAAAAAAAATTAAAAAAAAAAATCATTAACATGCAAACATTTTTATTTTATTAAATCTATGCTGAAACAAGTATGGTAGCTGCCATGCCTGAGCTCGCCTACTGAAAATTTTAGTTGCCTGGCTGTCACGTTTCAATACTGCCTGAGATACTAGCTTGAAACAAGTAGACAGACCAGGAGATACGACTTCACTAGCTGCATGCTTATTATAGATGAGTGACTAAAAGCACTAAAGTTATTAGATCAACAAAGCAGCCAGGTGCCTGGCATTTCCAGAAGAAGGTTGGAAATGGCAGCCTCCAGGTTTCTTTTATATTGCAAAGACAACACATTCTGTGGAGCAATCTAACCTTACATTTAGTATGACCCACCACTGGAGGTGGAGATAGAAAACAGTAACCACTGGGAGATCATCAATGAAGTGTAACGGACTGCTCTCTGCAACAAATAGGACAACACGTGTGCAGTCCAGTCTTACCTCAGCAAACAGCATTCCTTGGGGTTCCATCTGCAGACACAGCCCATGGCGTTCATTGTCCAGGAAGTCCTCCAAGCGAACAAAGCGAATGGCACACAGTTCCCGCCAATCTCTCCAGTGAATGGAAATCTCAATTTCTCGTGACTATAAAAAGGTAAAAATGACCGGTGTAAGCGCAGGAATGCAATTGACAACACAAAGATCACAGCACAGAACACAATTATAAATAAAAATCTCACCCTCTCCAGGTCAATGCTAAATCTCTGATCCCAGCACTGATTGTGTACAGAACCCCAACCAGTGTGTCCTACCGGCTTGTTATCAACCTTCAGAAAGCACATCACTTCTCCTGAGGAAAAAAAGACAAAATGCATACCTTTATATATTTTTTTCCACATTTGTAAAAAATAAAATCATAAAATAAAACACACACAAAAAAAATAGTGCTAGCTGGAGGAAGGCTTTCATTTTTTTTCCCCAGGAAAAACAGTTTGCTGTGTTAATGCTAGTGACAGACTGCATCATATCGATTCATTTTGCTCGTACTTGTAATTGAAAGTGTATGCAAAGGCTATATATATATATATATATATATATATATATATATATATATATATATATATATATATATATATATATATATATATATATTAGGGCTGTGGAAATGAACAAATAATTCCTTGATTAATCGTTAATTTTTTTGATCGGTTCTCACCTCTCCGCCGGGTTCCGGGTCTTCAGGGAGTTCCGTAGGGGATCCGGTAACGTCACAGACATCAACGTTACTGGACTCCTCCCCCCTTTCCCAGTCATTGACGGTGCCTATGCTGGACAATGGTAAAGTAATGGAATACAGCAGGCGCCTGACCGATCCAATCATGGCCTGAAAGGCTTTGACCGAGTGGGCATGTCTGCGAATTGCAGAGGTGTGGCTGCGAGCCGGTTTTGTGATTGGCCGGACACGCCCCATGCTGATGATACGTGACCCTTGCTGGGAATAAACAAGCATTGGAAGGCATTATGAAGGGGAGTGTGTTGTCTGTACTGGAGAGGTCAATTGTGGAGGAGGAATCGTGGTGATTTAAAGTATATATACAGCTTGAATCTGTATTTTAGTTTTAGATTAGGTCATGCAGAGAGAAAACACCTCTCGGTTTAGGCTTTGCCTTGTGCATCCCAGTGTGGAGCTTTCATTTCACTTCCTGTCCCAGAGACACAACGGGAAGTGAAATGGCATTCCCATTTTAGATGGTTGTCAACAGGACTGGTATACCCATTGGAGGCATTACCCAGATAGCAAGCAATTGAGCTGCAAGTTTGAAAATGTCTTGTTAAAGTGGAGGTCCACCCTAAAAACAAATTTAAAATTAAAAGTCTCCTTAAATTTTTTTAAAAAAGGTTTTTCTTTTTTTTTTTTTTTTTAAAGTGTTAAGTCATGGATTGTGGAAACTAACTAGTGTCGGGTGATTGTATATAGTGTATACCACATTTAACACTGACTAATGCAGAGTTGCAATGCAAGGAGATCAGCTAAAAGTAGTTGGATCTGTATGTGCGTTATAATTAATCGAAATTAGTCAATTAATCGATTAAAGAACAAAATTGATTAAATCGAACACGAAAATTTAATTCAGTAACAGCCTATATATATATATATATATATATATATATATATATATATATATATATATATATATATATATATATATATACATACACACACATACATAAATATTAAAATTAATAAACGGGTAATGTATGCTTCCCTCTCCTCTCAGTCTCAGGCCAAAGAAACCAAAGCCATTCCCCAACCAAGGTCAGAAAATGTACGTCGTTTCCAGTAAGTCTTTGTAAAAATTCAGAAGTATAAGAGAATTAATGCCGATAGTGTCATTTTTCTAATAATTTTTATAGCCTTGGTCTGTAGAAACAAGGTCTTCCATTCTAATAATGCCATTTTGTTGTCTGTGTACTGTTGGTGTTATTTCCCTTCACTTCTGATCCTACATAGTAGGTGAGGTTGAAAAAAGACACAAGTCCAACCTGTGTGTGTGAGTATAGGTCAGTATTAAATTGTATATCCCTGTATGTTGCGGTTGTTCAGGTGCTTATCTAATAGTTTTTTCAAACTATCGATGCTCCCCGCTGAGACCACCACCTTCTGATCCTGGAGACACATCAGTAAGGCTCCTTTCACATGAGCGGCAAAAAGGTGTTAAAAAAAAAAGTGTTATCTTATTTGTCAATGCACACTATTTTAGTCTAGAAGCGTCAGCTTCTAGGAGCAGAAAAAAAAAAAAAAAAAAAAGGTTTGAGTGATTTACCGGCAAAAAAATTCTAATTGCTGTTAAAAGCTGGCACAAAAATGCTATTATGAGCCTTTTTCATCCAGGGTTTTTCTTGCATTTTTTTTAGCATATAGTGTGCATTAAGCTGCACCCAGGAGCAGCAGCTTTCCCTGTGGTAAATGGCAAATTACCTTTATTTGCCTCTAGAAACAGAAGAAAAAAAAATGCTCAAAAGCTGCTGCTAGGAGTGTTTTTATAAGCTACAGTTGTGAGCAAGGAGCCTGCAAAGCACCACATGGAACTCTAGCCTATTCCCACGGTCTGCTTCTAGTGACCTGGTCACCCCCAGCTGCCCAACTTCCATTAGCACCAGCTCTTTAAGTTTGCAAGTCCCTGTCCATGTATTGTCGCTACATGGATGCAACACGTTTTTACATAGACACAAAAGGGGCAGCCCTGCTACTGAGTGTGACCCCAGGCTATACTCTTCTAGTGGTTCTGGAGGCGTCTACTTCGTATCCTTTGAGAAAACTGGCACCTGCAATTTGAAACCTGGTACCCTTATAGTTATGGGGTCATATCACTGGAATCTTCCTCAGCCTGGTCGGGTGAGGCCAAATCCCCCTCCCTGGTTATAAGGGACCTTCAGGCCCTGTCAAGACTTTGTCCCACCCAAATCCTTGCAGGTGCCAACCACATAACTAAAATTGCTCCAGTGCCCTCCCCTGCAGAGTATTTGACTCTCATGAGTACCTGCTGCTTGAGTTTGTGATTACCTAAGGCCTTGCCTTGGGCCTAGTTGCATCACTACTACAGAGGCGCAACTCCTATTGGGTCCATGGGCATCCACTCAGTATCCTCTGAGGAAAAAGACACCTTCGGTCTGGAATCCAGAGACCTTTAATTTGTAGGGTCTACATCATTGGAGTCTCCTTCAGCTCCCCCAAATGAGGCCAAGTACCCTATTCTGTCATTGGGGCCCCTTCTGCAGCTCAAGATATTTTGGCCAAAATCACCCAATTCCTTGTAGATACTGACTGCAGCTGCTCTAAGCGAAACTGGAAATGGACTCTCCTTAACTCCGCCAGTTCAACCAATGTTGCGGGCAGAGATCATAGCCTAGACTTATTTTCCTGTTTCAGGTTTCTTCCGAGGGTTATCCCCAGCATTATCTGGATGTGGGTCTTTCTTCCCTAATCAGAAACTTCTTGTTTTTCCACCTGTTTTGATGGGTCCTGGCTGATCAACTTCTTGCTGGTTCTGGGTTCCCTTTCATGTGAAGCCATTCGCCTCTGGTGGTGTCCTCCTCTATCCATCCTATTCTGGATCATTAGGTTGATTCTCCATTCTCTCCCTTTGGTCGTGTTGGCAGGTTAACCAATCTGGTAGGGAGTTCCATCTCATCCAATTCAGATTTGGGTGTTGATCATTCAGGCATCTCCTAGGCTGCAGGCAGTCCAATGACCTCTTAGTGGGGCCTGTTCTAGTTGTTGCTCCGTTGACTACCCCTCATTTGGACTGTTTTGGACATATAGACTATTACTGAATTCCTATGCGCCTCAATGGTCAAGAAATAAAATATCATTTTAAAGCTTACTGTAAAATCCTTTTCTTGGAGTCCATTGAGGGATAGGTCCTTTACCCCTGTATTTCTGCTGTTATTGCGTTTGGTAAGTGGCTTGGCTTACAATTTTTCCATTTGCCAGTGTCCTATGCTTCTGTAAGTGGCAGCAAAACCCATTTGTATATAAATTTCTATTTCCTTAATAGAATCCAAGAAAACAATTGTACGGTAATTTCAATATTCTATTTTCACTACACACACGCTTCACACTGACATAATGCTGCGGCTGGCCACAACCAAAAGCACTGAGGCTGACTGCAACCAAAACCAAAGGCTAACCACCTTCCTCCAAACCGGTTGATTTGCCCTGCATTAGCAAAGCAGAGGTTTGCTTTATTAGCACAGCCTAGCAACAGCTTGTTTTGTTGAAGAAAAAAAAAAAAAAACAGAAAATCTTTGAGCAACAATGTACCACATAGCTCATCTGTCCGCTGATAGCGCCCCGAGCCTCCTCGTCCGTAACCACTTCCCCCAGTTTTGTGGCGTATGAAGTGCTTTGTGTCAGGGCTACCATGATTTGTGGCAGCACGATGGCGTCCTGGGACATTTTCTAGTAAACCTTGACATCCCAAAATGTGCATCTCCAAGGTCCCTGTAGGAGACAGATTTTCAGAAAGGTTAAAAAATAACCTCATGTTGTAAACTGGTCACCTTCATACCTCCCCAGCTACAGCTGAGATACCTGTGAGTGCAGTGGCCTTGATAAGGGATGTTAGGGGCTGACCAAAACCCTGGTCTTTCCCACACATTCCCCCTGATGATGGAAAACACTGTAGATCCTGCTTGATTAGCTCCCGTTTTGGATGCCCTAGGGGCAGCTCAGAAAGGCAGCACTCCATCGATAACCGTAGAAGGTCAATCTTCTGGCAAGATTCGCGCAACCTGGACTGTGCCTGGGAAAAAAGAACCATCATCATTACATTTAAATAGCGGTTTAGTAATTAAATTGGAATTAGCATCAGATATACTTTTCCATGGCGTTACCTCTAAAGCTGGCCAAACATAGATTGAAATTCGGCCAGTCCCTGTGGAACCGGCTGAATTTCAATCCATGTATGGGCAGGCGGATTAAATGACTTGAGTATAATCAGCCTGTCGGATTTTTGGCATGCGGTTCCTGCTGGCGGCTATAGCCACTATCTTAGACGAAAAAACAGAAGGCTGCCGCTCCCAGACAAGAGCTCCACGGAATACACACCCCAGTGAGGCACACGGGTGCAGGCTCTGCAGTGAATCAGAGAGCAAGAAAGTAGTCCTGGACTGGCATATTAAGCATCAACCCACGGTGTGAAACGCGTTAGCTGTCTGCCCCTTCTTTTGTACAGTATGGACTGACTGTCTTTTGGATTTTTAAATCTTGAATAAAGGTGTTGTATCGGTGTGTGGCCATCCAGGACTACTTTCTTGCTCTCTATAGCCACTATCAGTAATCATTCTGTTCTGCCAGCCGGGAAGGCTCCCTCCATTTGTAAAGTTACTGAAATTTAAAAAGAACATTAAACAGTATAGCACTACATCCTGTCACTTTGCTCCCTCCTTTCATCTGCAATAGCAACAAATGGATGTTCCCACAGATAAAATAAAATATACCAACATTATTAAAAGTTTAGGATTTTTTTCAATAAGTACAGGGCAAGAAACCAAAGTTTTTTTGTTATTTTTGATTGGAGTATTTCTACAAATACAAAAAGGTGAGCCCTAAGCAGTGCACAGCCCCACCTCACCTCAGCTAGAGCCTTGCGGTCTTGCACTCGGCGGCCACCTAGCAACTTGACCACGTTCTTAGCACCTTCAGCTACAGCTGCTTCCACGCGTAAGCGACGCCTCAGCTCCTCCACACGTAGCTCCAGGGGTGAAAGGGTCTCTGAAGAGTCGCTGAGGTCAGTCATGGACCCTGGTGATTGGGTCAGTTTCACTATCTGCATGCGAAGCAATTCGGTTTTTATCCGGGTGTCCTGAAGCATCTGTTGCGCCGTAGCCATCAGCTTCCTGTCCTTTAAAAGATCGCAAAGACGTTAAAAGGGTTTTCTATTTGCTTTGAGGTTCCTCTAATACTATAAATGTTTTTTGGCCTGCCTGACAGAGGCCGGTTGTCAGACAGCAATGGTGGAAAACCAGAATTCGATCAGCGTTTGTAGCCAATGGCTGCAGCATTGCTCAGTGTATTCTGATTTGGGGTGGGGGGGGGGGTGGGGGGTTTGAGTCCACGCTGTCAGAATACATTCCAACTTTGATGCTTATAAATAAAGTTTGTTCATTGTTTAGTGATGGAGAAATACTTAATCAAGTCTGGAACTGTGAAAGAGAAACTGTTACATGTAAAAGGAAGAAAGTGAAAGTAAAACTACCGTATATACTCGAGTATAAGTCGTTTCGAGTATAAGTCGAGGTCCTAATTTACCACAAAAAAATGGGAAAAACGTATTGACCCGAGTATAAGACGAGGGTGAAAAATGCACAGCTACTGTAAGTGGAAAAGAGGGTCAACAATGCCCATTTGCAGCATCACTGTGCCAATTTGCATGCCTCACTGTGCCCATTTGCAGCCATAGGTCCCCTGAACTTCAAACTCGGTAGTTAAGGGTTCCTAGATGCCCCCTAGCTGCAGCAAAAATTTGGGGTCTCTGAACCCAAAGGGTCCCGAAATGACTTGCTGCAGATGGACACAGTTGACCGTATTTGGGGCCCCGTATGTTGAGGCCACTTAGTGCTAAGAACCCCAAATTTGGTGTGCAAACCCAGTGGAACTAGCAGCATAAAATTTCCAAAGCTGGGATTTCTAGCACCAAGTG
Source organism: Lithobates clamitans (assembly GCA_037952925.1). NCBI lineage: Eukaryota > Metazoa > Chordata > Amphibia > Anura > Ranidae > Lithobates > Lithobates clamitans. The sequence goes on along the minus strand of JBBGZY010000052.1, from coordinate 12,197 downwards.
GCCCCGAGATACAGGGCCCCAAAAATCAGTTCAGAAAATGTCAAGCACTTTTCTGCAGCAGAGAATGACATTTTCTGAACCGGTTTTGGGGCCCCGTATCTCGGGGCCACTTAGTGCTAGGAACTTCAGCTTTGGATATGTTATGCTACCAGTTCCAGAGGGTTTGCACACCAAATTTGGGGTTCCTAGCACCAAGTGGCCCTGAGATATGGGGCCTCAACTTCGGTTCAGACATTTTTTGCTGCAGAAAAGTGCTTGACTCGAGTATAAGGCGAGGGGGGCACTTTCAGCACAAAAAAATGTGCTGAAAAATTCGACTTATACTCGAGTATATACGGTAAATTATATATTTAAGATAAAAAAGTTCTTCACCACAAAAATTGGTTAATCTTTTCAGGGGTGCTATGAAATTTTTTTAGATCTTTTTGGTGCGCCGCAAAACAAAAAAAGTTTGAGAAACACTGTCCTAAAGTGTAATCACTAGCTTGACAGAGAATTAAAAAAAAGCAAACAAAATAAATAAAAAAAAAAAAAAAAAAAAGGAAGAGGACACAAAAAAAATAAAAAATAAAATAAAAGTATGTTTCCTTGTGTGCTATCTTAGCCACCATTATGTCCACGTCACTGATAAAGATACGTTTGAATGACGATTTGCTTTTCAGTGGTAACGCCCAATGGCTTTATCTGTGCACTTCCAAGTTCCTGTTTTAGAAAAACAATCAGCCCATCAGAGCAGTGCATCCATTTTAAGAATAGCACAATGTGTTTGCCAAGTTATCCACTGCCAAAGAGCAATACAGGAGCCCTGGCAGAGAAAGGTTATGGGCCTGCTGATTCAGCAATAATTTTAATAACTAATACTAAAGTAATACATACATTTTATGCCGGGTCAAATGAGTCTCTTTTGACACTATTATTTAGCAAAATTATTTTTATAGTCAGCATTTCTCAATCTTTTTAATTTGGTAGGAACCCTTGAAATCATTTTCAGGTCTCCAGTCTGCACATGATTACTTTGCATTGTAGCTGTCCAATTGACTAAATATTACTAAAAACCTTTGTAAAAAGAAATCATTTTCCTTTCTCAGGGAGCCCCTGCTAAAAATTAGAGCAATGGCTCATGCAACGTGTATAAATAGGTCATAGAAAGGTTTTAATATATTAATAATCTGGACTACTTCATGCATTTGACACCCAGGGCAGATCATATACAAGAAAATCATTTTCAGTAATAGTGTGCCACACTTTTGTGGGGGCATGTGCAGAGCGGCCCCACTCCTTTAAATGGTTCGCGGTGGGATGGTGCCATGCCTGCTAAGAGCGACAAGGGGTATAATTCCCCCCCGTGGCTGTAAAGCAAAGCATCACAGCTGTGGCAAGCATATACCCCCAGCCACTGCCTTTGAAGCGAAAATGAGAGAATTTGGTGGGTAAAAATGTGGCTCAACCACAGGGTTTTTACCACACCTTAACTGCTCATGTGAACAAGTCTTTAGTGTGCAGTATAGAAGCAACTCCCTTCATTGGTGGTTAGTAGAAAAATGCCGCTTTGGATTGGTGGTCAGTGTGGGTGGAAAATCAATTTGTTCACTGCTTAAAGTGTTAAAACCACCCCCCTCCCCCCCAAAAAAAAAGATCCTGTTCCTTTATAGCATGTTATACACCACAGTGCTTGTGCTGTGTAATTTGGCCCCTTCTAACACCTGAAATAACTGGCTGATCCTGCCTGGTTCTGCCCTCCCCTCTGTAAACTGACCACATTTATTATGGCTGCTGAGCCCTGACATCGTGGTCAGTTTACGTGCCTCGCTCTCTCCTCTGTGCTCTCCCCAATCCCTCCCTGCCTGTCAGCTCCTGTGTCAGTGCCCACCCCTCCCGCTGCTAAAATAACTTTTGTCGTCCTATCTAATCCTTGTTTCCCAATGACAGGTGCACCTGTCTGTTTTATAATAAAAAAAAAAAATGCCTTCTTTACCCAATTTTAGAGCGTCTCCCGGCGCTCACGTGACTGGCTGGCTCTCTCCTCTCCCCGTCTGACAGCTGCAGCGCACAGGGACGAGATTCCCTTGCTGACGTCAGGCGGGATGAGAGGCAATCTACAGTCAAACAGGGCAAAACGGGGGGGGGGGGGGGGAACCCTTTTTCTAGATTGCCCAGTGTTTGTTTTAAAACAATTAAACGTTAATAAAAAAAAAAGAAAAATTTTGAGCATGACAGCCATTTAAAAGTAAAAACAAATGCATAACCCCATGCTGCAAAAACAAATGAATAAAAGTAAACAAAAAATTAAGTTACCAGATGTAAAACAACCCTTTCAGTTTAAAGTGATTGTGAGGGTTCGTTTTTTTGTCACCCAGGGATATGTTTATTTAAAATAACAAACCTATCATACTTCCCTCCACTGTGCAGCTCGTTTTGCACAGAGTGGCCCCGATCCTGCTCTTCTGGGGTCCCCCGGCGGCTCCCACGGAGCCTCCCCACATCAGATGACCCCCTAGGGGAAGCGCTTCCCCGAGGGGGGTTACCTTGCGGGCACGCTCCCGAGTCCTGCATTCGCCGTCCATAGCCGCTGAATGTATGACTCGGCCCCGCCCCCTGTGTCATTGGAGTTGACTGACAGCAGTGGGAGCCAATGGCGACGCTGTTATCAATCTACCCAATCAGGACAGGAGACACTGGCCGCAGCTGGTGTGCTCATTCCCGTCGCGCAAATTTCGGGCTCAGGTAAGTATGGGGGGGGGGGGCGGCTCAGGTAGCTGCTGCATTGAAAAATGTTTTTCACCTTAATGCATAGAATGCATTAAGGTGAAAAGCGACGAAGGTTTACTACCCCTTTAAAACAAAGTAAATGCAATACGTGTGTGTATATAAACACAACATACATACTTTCTTTTTCCCCCCTCTGCCGAACATGACAACGGGTTTATTTCCTGCCACAGCTGTGAAGCAACGCAAGTGCAGTAAAAATGCGGCACAGCCGCATGTTCTTACTGCCTACCCCCCAACTGCAAGTGAAAATGAGCCCTAAGACACTTACATCTCCACCCCTCGATATACTCACCTAAGTTTTTACAAAAGTCACAGTTTCAGGCACCTTTTGGTAGAGAAGGGGGGGGGGGGGGCAGAGGTATGGCACCAGTGTCAGTTTAATAGAACATTCGCTCTGATATCCGCAGCGAGCCAGAAGTTCACCGAGAGCTGTACTATCCAGAAGAACTAAAAATTATGTCAAGGTAAGGAGCTACTATCAAATCCTATTCAGTGACATCGGAGAAGGGAAAGAAGGAGTTAATCAGGGTTCTTTGGGATTGATTAGTTTAAAATGGTTTTATTACATTTGAATAAATACATATGAGACTTAAGTGTTTCATAAAGGGAGGGGGGGGGGGTGTTACTAAACCCAGGACCCTGCATTCACTATATCTGGTCGTACACAGAACATGGAAATGCAATTATTTTAGTAAATATAAACTACTAAATACCTTTTCTCATCAGCAGTATATAGCAGTCTTGTGACTTCTATCAGTGTCTGGTAAAGCTTGTAGGAGGAGTTTTCATCTATAAGGATGCATGACCCCTGACCCGATCACATGCACTCTCCCAAAAAAAATAAAAAAATAAACACACACACCTCTCTAGCAATACAAATCAAACAGAGCATGTGCAGCCTGACTCCATAGACTATCTTATGTGGAGATGTTTTGGGGACAATGCAAGAACGGGAGGATCAGAGAAGACAGGATGAAACAGCCTTTTTGTACAATGCAGAGGATTAACCCCTTAGGTTCCACAGTGAGTATAACAAGCATGCTTTACTGCATATACAAACTGATTTTTACTATTGTGGGTTTAACAAACAGGAACGATTTTTATTTAAAAAACATTAAAAATTTATTTTAAAAAATGTAGAAAATTTGTAATAAAAATGTAAAGTTTCCTTTACTTGTGAGGTTGCTTTTACTGTTGTGCAGACCAGAGGAAACACTTTTGATGTGCACTAAAGAGAACTAGTGTAAATACTCTGTAACAATGTTGAAATGTGACATTACTATTGATATGTAGGTGACAATCACACAGAAGTGCCTGTAATGACTCCTTAGACAAGGAGGGGGACCCATGTTTTCACACTTGTTCTTTTTCCACATACATTCTACTTTATAAAAATGAATTTCAAGCAGACACCCCATTCTCACCCATGTGGCCGCTTCACGTATTTAGTGGCTAGTTTTTAACATTACAAGGTCAATTAACACCTCAACACAGATTACTAGAAAATCAGTGATGAGGTTATGCTAAATAAATCTACACACTTAAGTGTAGACTTGGGATATACCGATACATGCTAAGAGGCACATAATAAATATTTTTTATAGAACATATTTAAAAGCAGAGGTTTTTTTTTTCCTTTCTGTAGCTGTGAAAAAAAATCAGGTACTCATCAGTGGAGTCCAGCGCGGTCTTCCAGCAGCCAGTTCTTCTTCCCGCTGCGGGTCCCTAGTGCCACCATCTTCGCTATGGAAGCTGGCTCTGGCTTCCTGGGGAACCACAACCGGCTCCCCACTGAACATACACACGTGGCACTTCGTTAGCGGTCCTGCAGCCTCCTGGGACATGTGACGCACTACATTGGTATCACCGAGGGGCACACTACATTGGTATTACCGAGGGGCACACTACATTGGTATTACCGAGGGGCACACTACATTGGTATTACTGAGGGGCACACTACATTGGTATTACCGAGGGGCACACTACATTGGTATTACTGAGGGGCACACTACATTGGTATTACCGAGGGGCACACTACACTGGTATTACCGAGGGGCACACTACATTGGTATTACTGAGGGGCACACTACATTGGTAATACCGAGGGGCGCACTACACTGGTATTACCGAGGGGCACACTACATTGGTATTACCGAGGGGCACACTACATTGGTATTACTGAGGGGCACACTACATTGGTAATACCGAGGGGCGCACTACACTGGTATTACCGAGGGGCACACTACATTGGTATTACTGAGGGGCACACTACATTGGTATTACCGAGGGGCACACTACACTGGTATTACCGAGGGGCACACTACATTGGTATTACTGAGGGGCACACTACATTGGTAATACCGAGGGGCGCACTACACTGGTATTACCGAGGGGCACACTACATTGGTATTACTGAGGGGCACACTACATTGGTAATACCGAGGGGCGCACTACACTGGTATTACCGAGGGGCACACTACATTGGTATTACCGAGGGGCACACTACATTGGTATTACTGAGGGGCACATTACATTGGTATTACCGAGGGGCACATTTTAGGGGTTGACCCACTATCGGTGCGGCCGATATTCACTTTTTTTGAAGTATCAATATCGGTCACAAAACTTACCGGCATTGCTTAAGGCTGAGTTCACATATGAGCACACAGTGGCTCACAGCAGAGTCCGGTGCGTCCTCCTTCACTGTCTTAGGTCCAATTTCAGCCCGAATTTTGGGCTGAATTCGGACCTAAAACAGACCAAAAGACACACAGAGCTCCTGTGCAAATCATAATGGAGCCGCTGCGGAGATATGTGAACCGGCTCTATAGAGAGCTGGTCACAATCTCCTGCTGTGGTGAATTGTATGCGGGGGAAAACCACATCCAATTCGCACTAGTGTGAACCCAGCCTCAAGGGGTTGTACCGGAGTGATGCCTGCAGCTACCGTTGTTTAGGGTGGATGGGGGCACACTACATTGAGATGACCAGGGGGGGGGGGGCACACTACATTGAGATGACCGAGGGGGGGGCACACTACATTGAGATGACCGAGGGGGGGGGGCACACTACATTGAGATGACCAGGGGGGGGGGGCACACTACATTGAGATGACCAGGGGGGGGGGGCACACTACATTGAGATGACCGAGGGGGGGGGCACACTACATTGAGATGACCGAGGGGGGGGGCACACTACATTGAGATGACCGAGGGGGGGGGGGGGCACACTACATTGAGATGACCAGGGGGGGGCACATTACATTGAGATGACCGAGGGGGGGTGCACACTACATTGAGATGACCGAGGGGGGGTGCACACTACATTGAGATGACCGAGGGGGGGTGCACACTACATTGAGATGACCGAGGGGGGGTGCACACTACATTGAGATGACCGAGGGGGGGTGCACACTACATTGAGATGACCGAGGGGGGGTGCACACTACATTGAGATGACCGAGGGGGGGTGCACACTACATTGAGATGACCGAGGGGGGGTGCACACTACATTGAGATGACCGAGGGGGGGTGCACACTACATTGAGATGACCGAGGGGGGGTGCACACTACATTGAGATGACCGAGGGGGGGTGCACACTACATTGAGATGACCGAGGGGGGGTGCACACTACATTGAGATGACCGAGGGGGGGTGCACACTACATTGAGATGACCGAGGGGGGGTGCACACTACATTGAGATGACCGAGGGGGGGTGCACACTACATTGAGATGACCGAGGGGGGGTGCACACTACATTGAGATGACCGAGGGGGGGTGCACACTACATTGAGATGACCGAGGGGGGGTGCACACTACATTGAGATGACCGAGGGGGGGTGCACACTACATTGAGATGACCGAGGGGGGGTGCACACTACATTGAGATGACCGAGGGGGGGTGCACACTACATTGAGATGACCGAGGGGGGGGGCACACTACATTGAGATGACCGAGGGGGGGGGGCACACTACATTGAGATGACCGAGGGGGGGGGCACACTACATTGAGATGACCAGAGGGGGGGGCACACTACATTTAGATGCCCGAGGGGGGGCACACTACATTGAGATGCCCGAGGGGGGGCACACTACATTGAGATGCCCGAGGGGGGGCACACTACATTGAGATGCCCGAGGGGGGGCACACTACATTGAGATGCCCGAGGGGGGGCACACTACATTGAGATGCCCGAGGGGGGGCACACTACATTGAGATGCCCGAGGGGGGGCACACTACATTGAGATGCCCGAGGGGGGGCACACTACATTGAGATGCCCGAGGGGGGGCACACTACATTGAGATGCCCGAGGGGGGGCACACTGCATTGAGATGACCGAGGGGGGGCACACTGCATTGAGATGCCCGAGGGGGGGCACACTGCATTGAGATGACCGAGGGGGGGCACACTGCATTGAGATGACCGAGGGGGGGCACACTGCATTGAGATGACCGAGGGGGGGCACACTGCATTGAGATGACCGAGGGGGGGCACACTGCATTGAGATGACCGAGGGGGGGCACACTGCATTGAGATGACCGAGGGGGGGCACACTGCATTGAGATGACCGAGGGGGGGCACACTGCATTGAGATGACCGAGGGGGGGCACACTGCATTGAGATGACCGAGGGGGGGCACACTGCATTGAGATGACCGAGGGGGGGCACACTGCATTGAGATGACCGAGGGGGGCACACTGCATTGAGATGACCGAGGGGGGGCACACTGCATTGAGATGACCGAGGGGGGGCACACTGCATTGAGATGACCGAGGGGGGGCACACTGCATTGAGATGACCGAGGGGGGGCACACTGCATTGAGATGACCGAGGGGGGGCACACTGCATTGAGATGACCGAGGGGGGGCACACTGCATTGAGATGACCGAGGGGGGGCACACTACATTGAGATGACCGAGGGGGGGGCACACTACATTGAGATGACTGAGGGGGGGCACACTACATTGAGATGACCGAGGGGGGGGCACACTACATTTGTAAGACCGAGGTGGGGGCACACTACATTTGTAAGACCGAGGTGGGGGCACACTACATTTGTAAGACCGAGGTGGGGGCACACTACATTTGTAAGACTGAGGGGGTGGGGAGGCACGCTACATTTGTAAGACCGAGGGGGGGGGAGGCACGCTACATTTGTAAGACCGAGGGGGGCACACTACATTTGTATGACCGAGGGGGGGGGCACACTACATTTGTATGACCGAGGGGGGGGGCACACTACATTTGTATGACCGAGGGGGGACACACTACATTTGTATGACCGAGGGGGGGGCACACTACATTTGTATGACCGAGGGGGGGGCACACTACATTTGTATGACCGAGGGGGGACACACTACATTTGTATGACCGAGGGGGGACACACTACATTTGTATGACCGAGGGGGGGGCACACTACATTTGTATGACCGAGGGGGGGGCACACTACATTTGTATGACCGAGGGGGGGCACACTACATTTGTATGACCGAGGGGGGGGAGGCACTACATTTGTATGACCGAGGAGGGCACACTACATTTGTATGACCGAGGAGGGCACACTACATTTGTATGACCGAGGAGGGCACACTACATTTGTATGACCGAGGTGGGCACACTACATTTGTATGACCGAGGAGGGCACACTACATTTGTATGACCGAGGTGGGCACACTACATTTAGATGACCGAGGAGGGCACACTACATTTGTATGACCGAGGTGGGCACACTACATTTAGATGACCGAGGAGGGCACACTACATTTAGATGACCGAGGAGGGCACACTACATTTGTATGACCGAGGTGGGCACACTACATTTGTATTACTGGGGAGCACTGCATTATATTTTTTTTATTACTTCTTGTGTCTGGGCTAAATCTTAAATTATTTTATGAGAAATATACCAATGAAAGCGAAATACAGTCATTTTAGTGTTTATAAATCTCTGAATTTGACTTCTATTCATCTCATGCAGTCATAGAGAAGAACTGGGACTGGGGGTTGGGAGAACTAGCACAAGGAGCCAATCAGTTGTGCTGCAATGCCAGGATCATGCTGACAGCAGTCTGTTGCATTATCTTTTTTACTGTCCAATCAAAGACATGTGTGAGTCAGAGCTGTGTGATTATTAGGTCTGGATGGACAGAAATACACCTCCTCTGGCAGGTAACACAGCTCTCACATGTATTTTATCTTTAGATGTTGGCCTAGAGTTCAGCTTTAAGCTCATTTACCACCAAGAAACCGTCTCCAACTCCTAAGTATTGTAGGTCAAACAGATTCATTGAAGAAGATACAGTGCTGGTGGATATCAAACAAAATACTTCCACAAATGTGCTCCTCCTCCTTCTTCGTACTCACTTTAAAAGTTCCGGTGGAGAACATCTGAATGATATTCTCTGCTCCTTGCTTCACCTTGTGTTCAATATGTAACTGTCTCTTCAAGGCTTCCACCCTTCGCTGCTTTGGGTCTTGGCTCTGATCGAACATACAGAAGTCTGGAGACACCGCGCCATCTACAAACACACACACGACGTTAATTTCCTGTATTAAGAAAGAAATACTGAGTCCCTCATTGCCGGCCTCCATCTGGAAATGCTAGTTGCCTGGCTGTCTCTGGTGGTGACACACGAGTCACCATTCTGAAAAAAAGCATCCTGCAAATACAGATATTATCATTTTTTGGTATTTTTCCTGCGTTTGTAAAGCTTGAGAGCCAGGAGACTACATTTTTTTTGGGGGGGGGGGGGGGGGATAGCACCAAGTTTAGGAACTTTGCACCTGGGCTGTACTGATGTGCAGTGGTATGACCCCTCTTTTTTCTTATGAGTGTTTGTATAGAGCAGCGATGAGCTCTTCCTTCTCCTTGACAGTGAGAGTCTCGGGACTTTTGGATGTTGGAGATATGCCCCAAGTTCATGCATATAAAATTGTTACAAAAGCGTGGGATTTGTTGGCGCTACCTGAAAAACCTGATTGCTACGCATACACAGGGAAACCTAATTTGGTTTTTATATTTACTTCCTTACACACCAGAAAGGCATATATATACAAAAAAAAATAAAAATACAAAAAGGGGCTCCCATAGTGCATTAAAGTAAAAAACGTTTTATTTAAAACCAAAACTTTAAAAAACAATAAAAAGCAAACAGTCCCAGAAGCGCGTGTTTTGGTTTTAAATAAAACGTTTTTTACTTTAATGCACTATGGGGGCCCCTTTTTGGTTTTTTTGACGCATGAGGGATTGCCGCACCTCCACCAACCAGGACGCAGTCAAAGTCTTTGTCATCAGCAACAGTGAGCAGTGAGATCCATCTAAAGCAGCTAAAACTGACCAGGCTTATTACCCCTGCAGGGGTTCCGGGAGTCGGTGAGTGGGGAATCTGAGGGGGAGCACAGAAGTCACCTGGCAACTCTGTATACACTGAAGTCACCCCTGGAAGCTCCTGACGTGTTTCTAATAACAAAGTTATGGGACCACTGCATCCCACTGGGATCTGTTGCAATACATGCTGAATATAGTCCACATATATGATTTATGAAGCAGCAATTTTGACTTTTACTTTCAGACTTGATCTGTATATGTGTATGGTTGATGGGACTTTTTATTCATGAACCAGCATGCAGCACATGAGTGTTATGTCCTTTGTGGATTTTGTGTTTATAACCTAGCTAGACCTTACCACTTTAGTTGTACTCAGGTGGAGGGTATAGCCTGCAGCTGACTGTGCACCATTTCTAATATATATGCCTTTCTGGTGTGTAAGGAAGTAAATATAAAAACCAAATTAGGTTTCCCTGTGTATGCGTAGCAATCAGGTTTTTCAGGTAGCGCCAACAAATCCCACGCTTTTGTAACAATTTTATATAACCTGCAGGACACCCCTTTGTGAGTGCCCTGAGTAAGGGAGGCAGCAACCTGATCCTTGCCACATAAGCCTGTCCTAAAGCGCGGCTTTTTTACATACTACCAAGTTCATGCATGGTTGCAATTAGAGATGCACGATTAAATCGCAGAGAATCGTTATCGTGATTCTCCACCCGCCACGATCGCAACTCCGGATTAGAACGATTCTGACCATTCAGCAAATTGTCAGTTTAAAAGCGCGCGCCGTGCAGCGATCAAAGGTGTCCCTGGGATGTTGCCTGTTTCGGAGCGGAGGGGAAGCCGTCGGAGCCAGCGAGAAATGTCTGACGTCGGCAAAGAAGAATGTGATTGGTCGGTAAGTATGTTTCTTCTTCCCAGAGGTCTCGGGGACAGCGCACCAGCACAAGCGTGACTGCAGTACTGAGTGGCACTGGCAAAATGTGAGCTGCCATCTATACTGCTTTTTGTTTTGTTTTTTAAATCAAATGCTTTTTATTCTCTCTCCGTCAATCAATCAATCTCTCTCCCCCTCCCCCTCTCTCCCTCCCTCCCCCTCTCTCTCCCCATCCCTCCCTCCCTCTCTCCCCCTCCCTCTCTCCCCCTCCTTCTCTCCCCCCCTCTCTCCCCCCCTTCTACTCTCTCCCCCTCCCCCCTTCTCTCTCCCTCCCTCTCTCCCCCTCCCCCTCTCTCTCCCTCCCCCTTCTCCTCTCTCCCCCCCTCCCCCTTCTCCTCTCTCCCCCCCTCCCCTTCCTCTCTCCCCTTCCCCCCCTCCCCTTCCTCTCTCCCCTTCCCCCCCTCCTCCTCCTCTCTCCCTCCCCCTCTCCCTTCTCTCTCACTCTCTCTCCCCCCCTCCCCCCCTCCCCCCCTCTCTCTCCCCCCCTCCCCCCTCTCTCTCTCTCCCCCCCTCCCTCTCTCTCTCTCTCTCCCCCTCCCTCTCTCTCCCCCCCTCCCTCTCTCTCTCTCTCTCCCCCTCCCTCTCTCTCCCCCCCTCCCTCTCTCTCTCTCTCTCTCTCCCCCCCTCCCTCTCTCTCTCTCTCTCCCTCTCCCTCTCTCTCCCCCCCTCCCTCTCTCTCTCTCTCTCTCCCCCTCCCTCTCTCTCTCTCTCTCTCCCTCTCCCTCTCTCTCTCTCCCCCTCCCTCTCTCCCCCTCCCTCTCCCCCTCTCTCTCTCCTCTCCCTCTCCCCCTCCCCTCTCTCTCTCCCTCTCCCCCTCCCCCTCTCTCTCTCCCTCTCCCCCTCCCCCCCTCCCCCTCCCTCTCTCTCTCCCCCCTCCCTCTCTCTCCTCCCTCTCTCTCTCCCCCCCTCCCTCTCTCTCTCTCCTCTCTCTCTCCCCCTCTCCCCCCCCCCTCCCTCTCTCCCCCCCCCCTCCCTCTCTCTCTCCCCCCTCCCTCTCTCTCTCCCCCTCCCTCTAGCAATCTCTCCCTCTAGCAATCTCTCCCTCTAGCAATCTCTCCCTCTAGCAATCTCTCTCAAATCTCTCTCTCCAAAAAAAAAAATTACGTCGCGAGAATCGTGATCTTTTTATTCTAAGTAAAAAAAAATTATGATTCTCATTTT